>PVLC010007232.1:0-64457 GCA_004027655.1 Graphiurus murinus | reverse complement strand
AGAAAGTAATACAACAAGTGACAAAGAGAGAAAAAACAGAGAAAAGTAGAATGGAACACATACATGAAACCCAAATCCCATGCTCCATGGTGGGACCAGATTAAAGGTCATAAGCATTGAAAAGAGAAGGCTGAGCCGGGCATGGTGGCGCAGGCTTGTAATCCCAGCATTTGGGAGGCTGAGACCCGAGGATCCAGGTTCGTGGCCAGCCTCAGTTACCTAGTGAGGCATTCCACAACTTAGTGAGACCTGGTTTCAAAATAAAGAATAAAAAAATAGGGCTGGGGGTATAGCTCAGAGGTAGAACGCCCCTGAGTCCAATCCCTAGTACCGCAAAAAAAAAAAAAAAAAGAAAAGAGAAGGCTGCAGGACATGGTGGCGCAGGCTTGTCATCCCAGTACTTGGGAGGCTGAGACCAGAGGATCCAGGTTGGTGGCCAGCCTCAGCTACCTAGTGAGGCACTCCGCAACTTAGTGAGACTCGGTTTCAAAATAAAGAATAAAAAATAGGGCTGGGGGTATAGCTCGGAGGTAGAATGCCCCTGAGTTCAATCCCCAGTACCGCAAAAAAAAAAAATATATAAACAAAGCTGGGTGTGGTGGTGCAGGCTTGTAACCCCAGTCCTTGGGAGGCTGAGACAGGAGGATTGTAGGTCTGAGGCTAGCCTTAGCTACTTAGTGAGACTCTTAGAAACCTATCAAGTTCTTGTCTTAAAAATAGAAAATAAAAAAGATCTGGGAGTGCTGGGCATGGTGGCCCATGCCAGCACTCTTATTACTTGGGAGGCTGAGACAGGAGGATTGCAGGTTCGAGGCCAGTCTCAAAAACTTAGTGAGGCCCTGTTTCAGAATAAAAGAAAAATTAAGAATGAGGGTGTAGCTCAGGTGTAGAATTTCACTGGTTTAATCCCCAGTAACACACACACACACACACACACACACACACACACACACACCACACCACACAATTTATGAGCAAACAAGAAATGATTCCTGAACCCTCCCAGAAGTAATTGCAAGAGGGTGCATTGTTAAACACTGTGACTTTTCAATTGGCAAGCTTTCTGATTGTGCAGTAAAATGAAGTAAAAACCATAACAATGGAACAGTATGAGAGAAGATATTTTTGGTGCAGGGTCTCAGCAGAGGCAATGCTGCCTGGGAGTGGGCCCCAGTCAACTCCCCAAAGCTGTTCCTGCTTTTCATAGCTTCTTCCTTTCTTTTTTTTCCACCTTCCACTTAGGAACCTATAGATGTTTCTAAAACAGCCAGATTAAAAAAAAAAACACAATAGCAGGGAGTGGGTTGCAAGAAACTAGGTCAAACGACTTAAGGTTTTGTACATATTGGTCTAAATCAGGGTCCTTTGGAAATAGGGTGTATAAATCAGGGGCCCCAGAGTCTTGGAGCAGTGAGCTCCAGGCTGGGTGAGTGTTCCAGGAGGTTGTTCTGGGGTAGTGGGGTAGGGAGTCATTACTGAGGCAAGCTTATTTTCTTTTTTAACTTCTTCTCCAAGGTTCTAGAAGGTTCCCCTGGGCCCTTTCACATCAGCAGTGACACATCTCTTCCAGTCTAGCAGTTTCCATACTCTCTGTGTGTACCTGGAGGTAAAGAAGCAAAGTGTATGTGTGCTTTGGAGAGTGTGGTAGGGTGCCTAGTGACCTGTCCAAGTCAAATTACTTTACATATTGACAGAATAAGGCCATCTTCTACTCCATTGTGGCCAAAGTGTCCTATTATAATCTTAGATCCTCAAATCACAATGGCAGAGGGGTTTCTGGTTATGCTTCCTCTGTTAAAAGAGAACAACTCTTCAACTGTTATATGGAGCCAGAGGCCTAGAGCTTGGGTGCAGTCTGAGGGAGGGGATCATGTCATGGTCTATTAGTCAACCGAGTCTGCTGTTTTTTAGGAGTGGAGATCGGGGCATTTAACTTTAATCAGGGTAGTGTTTAACTTCACCTTGGTCTGTGTATGTAAAGCATATTCATGTGGGAAGTTGAACTGGGTGTCAAAAGAAACCATAGATTTGTCATTGGAATTTTACCCACACCTCCCTATCTCTTCTCCCCTCAGGGTGGTAAAAATTTAGGCTGTGGGTAGTGGTACACACCTGTAATCCCAGTACTTGGGAGGCTAAGACAGGAGGATCACAGGTTCAAGGCTAGACCAGCAACTTAGATCCACAGCAACGTAGCAAGACTCTGTTTCAAAATAAAAAATAAAAAGGCCTGGGGGTGTAGCTTAGAAGTAGAATTTCCCTGGGTTATTATTTATCACATATCATTATTATTATCAGATTATTTATCATATCTAAAAAAAGGAGAAGTGACAATGTGAGTCTCTTTCATTTATCTAATTATTTGTGATATTGAGTCCTTTCATATTCACCATCTGTCAGGTTTTCAGGACAGCTGTTTAGTTATGTAAGACATAAATTGCAATCAGTATTTTGTAGAAGAGGAAACAGATTCAAAGAAATCATGCACTTTGTATAGGTTAGTAAATTATTTTATATCTCTCCTAGTTTAACCAAACATTCTGGTTTAACTGGGACTGAAGAAGTTTCCAAAAATGCAGGCTTTTCAGTTATCAAAGCAGAACTAGTCGAGGGCACACCAACAGGAGTTTGTTGCTCTTCTACCATTCACCAAATAGTGGTGGATTCAAATCTGATCTTTAATGTGCAACTTACTAAGACTTTCATCTTCGACAAGTTGCTCAACCTCTCCCCGATTTTATTTTATCAAGTAATCAAATTAGGATACTATCATCTTCCTCCTAATTTTATGATGACTTAATGAGAACTCAGTCATGAAGGTCTGAAACATGAAACCTGCCATTGGGTAAGTATTGGTTGCCTTTCTCTTACCTGGGGACTGCTATTCTTCACTCATGGCATCTCAAACAAACCTGCTTACTTTGGGAGTAGTTACCTATTGCCTAGAAACATCATGGAATTCTGCCCTGATGCCCAGAGCCATTCAGGAGAAAAATCACTCAGACTGGTCCTTTGGAATGAAGGAATTATTCAAGCCTCGGTGCTGACTGGGATCACATGTGGGCTCCTGGTGGGTTGTGTTGTTGTACTCTTTCATAAGACTTCCGAGCCTCCTGTTCGTGATCTCTGCCCTGGTGTGTGTGTGTGTGTGTGTGTGTGTGTGTGTGTGTGTGTGTGTGTGTAAGGGGGTAGCAGTGTGTTTACACAGCATACTAGTGGATATCGAAAGCTTGTCCACTACTGCTTTTGAGATTCCTGAGAACAAATCAGGGGATGTGAAAACGGGAGAGAATCTGCTGAACCAGAGAGTATGGGCATGCAGTGAAAAATTTTGCCTTTTCTCCACTGTTTCCCAACATGCACCAAAGGAATAACATCGTCAGCTTGATGTTTTAGAAACATCCCTCTTCCTACAGCAAATAGAATGGAATGGATAAAGTCATGAATGGAATCAGACAAATCAGGAAGTCACCATTGCCATTACTGGGCCAGAGCCAGGGGTGATGTGAACTAGAGTGGTTATTTTGGACAAGGAAAGATACTTCTAGATTTGGGAGGTATTTAGGAGATAGGATCAAAGGTATTTGTTGATGCATTTTATGTAGAGGTTGAAAGAGAGGTCAGCGTAAAGAATAACAGCTGGGTTGATAGCTTGAGCAATTGGGTAAATGGGGGCTGTAATTCCTTGAATAGCAAACGGCCAATTTGCTAAAGGGATTTCATAAAGACATTTTTGTTTTATGGAAACGCTTGAAAGTGAGAATGTTGGGCAGTGAAGGTGGTCAGTGAGGGATTTTGATTGTTTGTTTTGTTTTGGAATTTGATCTATATATTTTTTTGAACTGGAGATTGAACCCAGAGGCATTTTACTTCTGAGCTAAACTCTCACCCCTTTTCTATTTTATTTTTATCTTTTTAAATTTTGAAATAGGATCTCACTAAATGGCTGAGACTGGCCTCGAACCCATGATCCTTCTGTCTCCCAAGTACTGGGATTACTGGTGTGCACCACTGCACCCTGATTAGAGTTTGATTTTTGGTCAGAGAGATTCAAGCATCTCATGTTACCATTTTATTAAGCTTATTATGACTCAGATCACTGTTTTTCAAACCATGTTTAGAATTCTGGAAAATTTGCATAGATATTTCAATGACTGTTGTGTAGATAAATGGGAAGAGACTGTGAATAAGGCTCTGCTCTCCTATCTCAGCCTCAGCCACAGGATACATCAATTTTACATACTTGGCTTGTACATAATATTTCATTTACATATTTGTTTTTCTGCTAAAATAAAAGTTTAAAGACTACTAGATTGGAACTTTTAGTGTCTGGACATGATCATTCATTTCACCAGTAATTTCCAAGTGTTACCATGTTCCAGTCACTACACTGGACTATGTTTGGAGATTTGGTGATGAAGTCTTCTAGTCTTTTCTTCAAGGAGCATTCATAAGGCACACATATAAAGAACCATGTAATGCAGGAGGAAAAAGAACAAATATTATGAGAGAAATATGCTAAATTGCTCTGGGAGTCCTGAGGGGAGAGAGGGATAGTAGTATGAGGAAGGGGATATGGACAGAGAAATCGCTTTTGGCTTGTGTAATATGCATAGAAATAGAACTTCAGAAGGCTATATATAGATGGTGACAATAGAGTTGTGCTAAAAGAAAATGCAAGCCAGGCATAGTGGCCCATGCTTGTAATCTCAGTACTTAGGAAGATGAGACAGGATAATCACAGGCTCAAGGGCAGCCTCGGCAACTTAGCCAGGTCCTCGGCAATTTAGTAAGACTCTGTTTCAAAATAAAAAAGAAAATATGGCTGAGGGTTCAGCTCAGAGGTAGAATGTCCCTAGGTTCAATCCCCAGTACCCCCAAAATGGATACTAGTGTGTGCACACATCGTAATCTTATCCTGCCATTGCATGACTGTGTGTTCTAATGAAAGTCCTTCCTTAAAAGAAACATTTGCAATGTATTTTCACACCCACCCAGCCATATCATACTAATTTCCATAAAACTGATGCTGTAGAAATGCATATTTGTTGTGTATTTTTGTCTAGGGTTGAGTGGAAGGAGATGACCCAGGTGGAAAAAATCTGATTTAGGAAACAAGGCAGAATAGCAATAATCAGCCAGCAATCAGGAAACTTAAGAAAACAAGCAGACTTCTTTTTAAACAGTGAGCTTTTGAAATGTCCTCCCAAGTATTCCTCCAGGAATTGCCTACACTGGCACAAATCCAAGAAGGGTAATTAACACACCTGCATTTTCACTCAGAAAATGTGCCAAGTGTTCCTTACTGCCTGAGCCATAAGGTTCTAATTGAATCTTCTTGGACTGACTTGAGATTCTCTTTGACATATGCAATGAATTACTATACAGAGAAACATTATAAAGAGTGTCCTTTTATATGATTTCCCGGCAGTTGGATAGTTTCTTTTTTTTTCTGGGCATGTAAACCCAAAGCTCCACTTAAGTAAAAAATGAGTGGGCGAGCATATGCTCAGTTGAAGTTTGGGATACCACTAAGTCCCTTTGCTTCTCTTGTGCACACCTACCTCTCTGTGACTGTCGACTCATTCTGAGCCTCTGGGAACCCAGTCTCAGTGCCTTTTTTTGACCATTGATATTATTATTATTATTATTATTATTATTATTGTTTTGCAAAACTGAAGGCGTCTGTTGTAAGCTTATTTTTCCCTTCCTTGGAAGCTGACTTTTTACATAACCCTGGCGTTTTCTCCTTCCCTTTTATCTCCATTCCTAATTGTCTTCCATGATGATCTATTGAGTTGTATCTTTAATTTCGTCCCTTATGTGATTTCACTGCTTGCCTCAATACACAACCTTCTTGACCTCTGCTCTGCACATGTTCTTGTTCTCTGCACGTACATCTTGAAAAAGATTTCATTTTTCTTCCCTCTCCTCTCCTACAAGCTCTTTTCCTTATTTTTTTTTTACAGTTTTGTTGAGGTATAAGGAGTATGCAAATAATTGTATGTGTTTAATGCATACTATTTGGTAAGTTTGGACATGCATCATAACACTACCACAATCGAGGTAATAAATATATTCATCACCTCTGACAGTTTTCTTGTGTCACTTTGCTTTTTTGCTCCCTTCAGTCATTCATTGCCAAAATACTCATTGTTTCCATTTCCTCATTCCCCAAATACTCATTGCTTCCATGTCTTTACTGCCTGCATAGTAATCATAGCTAATGTTTACTGAGTGTTTTAGACAACTTAACTCATTTAAGTCTCATAATAACCTTGTGTGCTAGGTATTATTTGTTATTACCCTACCAATTTTAGAAACGAAGAGACAGCTATAAAGAGGTCAAGCAGCTGGGTTTTTTGGTAGAAGCACTTGGGGGGCTGAGACAGAAGGAGTGTAGGTTTGAGACCAGCCTTAGCAACTGAGAGAAATTCTCAGTAACCTAGCAAGAGACTGTTTCAAAACAAAAAAATAAAAAGGGCTGGGAATGTAGATTGGAGGTAGAATGCCCTTGGGTTCAATCCACAACACCAAATAAACAAAAAACAAACAAAAATGAGGTTAAGCAACTCCTCCAAGGTTACACAGTTAGAGTCTGGATTCCAACCGAGGTAGTCTGGCCCTAGAGTTGAAATTCTTTACTATTATGCCACAATATCCTGCAGTAACATTCTTGGAGGTCAGTGATATTTCAGTATTATCCAGTAGTTTCTATTTAGTGCTTTCCTACCTATTCTTGAAACTTTCAAAATTAGTTTCTGACTTTGTTTCTATAACCTGACACTATCTTGGGTTTTCCTTTTCCTCCTACTGCTATTATTGCCCTTTCTTGGTCTTCTGTATGGGTTTTCACTCCCTTTTTGTCTACCTTCACTTTGAAGTTCTCTTCATCTATTCTAATAATTGTCTCTTTAGAATGACACATTTAATCTCACAGTTTGATTATCACCCTTAAAAAATCCCAAATTGCTATGTCTTGCTCTTTATAAACTCAGCAAGTGTCATTTCTATAAAGAATGTTAAGCATTATTTGTACCAACCTTACAATGGAAGCTAGGAAGATCTCCTAGTTAGGAAGATCCTGCTATGGGTACAAGTCAACATTCCAGAAAGCAGGACTAATCATTATTTCCCTATGTCTCTAATGATTTCCATCCTTGGGGCTTCCCTGTCTTGGCAATGGTGTTTCCTTTCATGGAAATGGAAACCTTGAAGTGATTCCCTAGCCTTTTCTCTTCTTGGACACCCTATACGTTTAGTTAGTTAATAAATAAATATTTAAAATATTTATTGAACATTTACTATGCCCCAGGGCCAGTTCTAAACATTGGAGATATCACCATTAACAAGTTTCTTGCTTTCATAAAGTTTCAAATCTCTTTAATGTCTCTTGTCTCACTCCTTACTGATTCCCTTTTTCAAGTCACATTGGTTTCAAGGTTAAATATATCCTATACCTTCAAAAGTGATGTCAATTGATACTATCATATATGAAGTTTCAAGGGAGTAGAAGTAAAAATTGGGTGCAATCTATTGGAAAGACAGACTTTGTCAAGTATTGTAGATTGATTTTTCAACATAGATAAATTCTAGTGGAATATTTTTAACTATTATATGTGCTGATATTTTAAGTATGTAAACACTAACTAGATTCATTCCTTCCTTTCTTCTTTCCTTCCTTCTTTATTTTTGACCTTCATGTAACAGACATTTATTGAATGCCTGCTATTTACCAAACTCTGTGTTAGTCTGTGAGTGTACAAAAGTTAATGGAATAAAAACCTCTGTATGCGCATGGAGCTTATTTTTTAGAAATGGTGATCCTGTTTTGGTTGGAGGTGGTAAATGGAGTTTTAAGACTTGTAGGGAGGCTGGACATATTGAACTACATTCTAACTCTAAGAGTTCATGATTTAGATCTTTCCCTACCCCTGGCTACTTCTCATCTCATATCTCCTACATACCTGCCAGAAAATCTTTCCCCCATAGAGAATTGATAATATTACTCTCTATGTCAAGTAACCCCACTAGTTTTCTCCTGACAAGAAAAATATCACATTCTGCTATGACCATTAAGCCCTCAGTGGATTTTTCTCATTTTCTTTCCTACATTTTCTCCTAAAATGAATCTCCTTTTCTACAAACTTTTACCTTTACCTAGGTGACTGGTTTTTAGCCTGTTGACTGTACCTTGGCAGAGTAACAACATATACCTGGGTCCATTCATCTTTGATCAATTCAATCTGTTTAGTAGTTTAACAAATATCAACTGAGTACTTGCCATGTGCTACATACTAATCTAAGTGCTAGAACAGTAAACAGAATTGATGAAAAATTCTCTCCTTCAAGAAACTAAGAGTGAATACATGTGCATTTCATAGCTTCTGGTATCTACCTTCTACTCTTTTCTTTATCATAAGACTCCTCAACCAAAGGTACAATAGTGTGACATTTTGGACAACTAAGCTGGGCATACACCCATAGGGAACAATAGTGGTTAAACATGGGTAGAGACTGAGGAATACAATATATTTCTTCTATTGTTTGAAGCTGTCATAATTTATAAGGAATGAAGAGAGTTAGTTGACAATCTAACGTGGTTTATGTTCATCAACCTCTGACAACAGACCAAGAAAGTATTTTTTAAAAATACAACAAATTAGTTGGGTGTGGTGGCACACCTGTAATCCCAGTCCATGGGAGACTGAGACAGGAGGACTACAGGTTTGAGGCCAGCCTCAGCAATTTAATGACATCCTGTTTCCAAAAAAAAGAATGAAAAAGGGTTGGGGATGTAGTTTGGAGGTGGAATGCCCCTGGGTTCAATCCCCAGTACCCAAATGAATAAACAAATTAATTAATTAATAAAAATAATACACCAAAAAGAGCTGCCATTTGTCTTTGGTGGCACCTGAAATAGAAAACACATGGTTTTCTCTAGCTGCCTCACTCATGGGAAGATAAGGGCGTCCATGGCCTGGGCCATTCCTGGAAAAAGTTATGAGATTGGTTATATTCTGTTTTCAAAAGCCTCTACTTAAACTCTTTATTTTCTGCTTTGCTTGCTCTTGCTTATTAAGAGAATCTTAGAATAAAAAACAAGAACAAGCAAACAAAGAAAAAGACATGCAGTTCAGTTCTAACTGTCCTCAAGTGTTAGGTAACTCATTTTATGTCAATTACACAACAATGAAATATCAATTCTTCAGGATCCTTGATGCAGGCAGACTATCCCAAGCTCCTCACTGGCCCCTATAATACTTTTTTCTCCTCCAGGGCACACTTAGACAATGTATATTTCTAAATCACTCTCTGTCTTCTGAGAATAAAGGATCATTGTACTACGATGCAGTATCATTGCTGTGCTGATCTATGAACTAAGAGACTTGGGTCTTGTCCTAAAGCTGCCACCGACTAGATGGATAATTTGGACAAGCTATTTCCTCTTTGTGGGACTTAATTCCCCAACTGTAAAACAAGGGGCTTGGACAAGATAATCCTTCAGACTCCTTTTCAACTTGACATTCCAGGATTCTAGAGAGATGGATCAGTGATCGAGTCTGCCTGGGCTTGGCATCCTTGTGTATCAGTAACCCATGGTGACAAAACCCCCACACATTGCAGGGATGATCTGCTGCATTTTTTAGAGATTAAGAGTTTCTTCATTCTTTTTGAAGGCTTGCTGGCTCTTCTGGGTCAGAATGAAGAGTATGGAGTTAATGAGGCTGAGGTCAAAAGGGTCATTTTCCATATGAAACAATTAGTTTTGTTTGTTTCTTGGCCACAATCCATACCTTAACAGACTTCTCCCCTCTCCCCTCCAGCCATCTCACCAACATGTTCCCAGGCAAGACTCTGCATGAATATCCATGGGACTTGTACTGTTTATCCTCAAAACTCGAAAAAGAGCTCAAGTCATATTTGGACAATGGTATTTTTGAGCAGATGAAGGTAGCATAATCATAATCAGTAGAGGTCACCATGATTTCTGGATGCGATTCTCAGCTAGAAAATTATCCAAATGCCTCTGCTTTGTCAGTTGGAGGTAGTACCTCTGACTATTATGAGCTAAACTGTGGCTTGGAAAAGTGCTGATGAGAGAAATGTTTGTAGTGAATGCCATCTGGGATTTGTTTCTAGTTTTGAACATAAAACATAACATTTCCAGGCATTTGGGATGAGTCTGCCAGATGCTTAGGACTCTTCTTAAGATTTTTTAAAATGTAAAATTGTTGGATAGAGGTGAGAAATAGCATCTTCATTACTCTGGGCTGTTATGTTTTGGACTGCCTAAGAGGGGAAACCTAGGTACTTGGTGGGTTCTACCTAATGATCACTGACAACACAATACAAACCAATGATTTTCTTTCTTTTTTTAAATTTTTGGTGCTGAGGATTGAACCCATGGGAGTTCTACCTCTGAGTTACACCCCAAGCCCTATCTTAAATTTTAAATAGGGTCTAGCTAAGTTACTGAGGGTCTCACTAAGTGCTGAGGCTGGCCTAGAACCTGGGATCCTCCTGTCTCAGCCTCCTAAGTACTGAGATTACAGGCATGCACCACCATGCCTGGCTCACACCAATTATTTATTTTCATGTGTTTATCTGGCTAAAGTCATCAAAGAGCCATATTATGCTCATGGTTTATTTCTTAGCCTTGAAAAGAGATGGCCTGGCTAGGCTACTCTGTACAACCAAAGCTTAGGTGTCAGTAGTGTTGGATCAAGTAGCTGAGCTTTCCAACAGAAGGTCATTCTTGGCAAGGGAAGTAAGGCTGAGAGCAGGAAACAAGGGACAACATAGGCACTGGAACAACAGGCAACATCTCTAGGGAACACTAAAGCCATGGCTAGGCATATCATAGATTAGGTGCCTGTTCAAGGGGGAAATGGCCTGTAAAATCAGGCAGTAGAGAGATTAGACATCAAGCATATATGAATTTGGATCCTGACCCCACACTTACTTTTTGACCTTATGGACTGTACTTAGGCTGTTTCTTCACCTGTGAAATGGTTATAATAATAGTAATTATCTCACAAATGTTAATTTCCTTCTGTTTAAAGAATGAAAGTATCAGGTTGATGGTGTAGGTCTGCAATCTTGGTGTTTGAGAAGCTGAGACAGGAGAATAACAAGTGTGAGGCCAGCAGTGTGTAGGAACTTAGTGAGACCCATTTCAAAATAAAATAGGGCTGGGGGTGCAGCTCAGTGGTAGAACAGGCCTAGGTTCAATCCCCAGAAGAACAAGCACACACACACACACACACACACACACACACACACACACACACACACTAAAATAAAAGCCAGGTCTGGTTATGCATGCCTATGGTCTCAGTTCTTGGGAGGCTATGACAGGAGGATGACAGGTATGAGGCCAGTAGCTCAGGATAAATGTTATGGTTTGGATTTAGAATATCCCCCTCAAGCCGGGCGTGGTGGCGTACGCTTGTAATCCCAACATTCGGGAGGCTGAGACCGGAGGATCCAGGTTCGCGGCCAGCCTCAGTTACCTAGTGAGGCACTCCACAACTTAGTGAGAGTCGGTTTCAAAAATAAAGAATAAAAAATAGGGCTGGGGATATAGCTTGGAGGTAGAACGCCCCTGAGTTCAATCCCTAGTACTGCAAAAAAAAAAAAAAAAAAAAAAAAAGAATATCCCCCTCAACCTGAGAAGGGGTCTCTGGGAGTGTGGCCTTGGGGATTATATAAGGTTCTCTCTTACCCTAGCTCTCTTGCCTCTAGCTTCTGTGACATGAGAGCAGAGCCCTTGTGTACTCTCTCTGGTCCCTGCACCATGCCCTGATCTATGCTGACTTCATCTGGTCTAACATGGTTTGAAACCCTGAAATTTCCAGCACTATGAGCAAATAAATCTTCCTTCCTCTAAATTGTGATCATCAGGGGTTTTTTTGGTCACAACAGTGAGAATTTTGACTCAAAGAGTAACTTAGTGAGACCTTGTTTCAAAATAAAAATTGAAAAGGGCTGGGATAGCTCAGTGGTAGAGTGCCCCTGTGTTTACTTCCCAGTACCACAAAAAATAAATAATAAGGGATGAGTATTTAGGATTCTGTTCAGTCTTTGTTGCAAATCAACTCTTTCCCTCTTCAAGCCTATAATAGAAATCACACTCCACATAATACATAAACATTTAAGATAGGGAACAGAAGAACCAAGTCTTATTTTCCATCAGATATAAATAACAGCTATTTCTTCTTCCTAAGAGCAAGTTTCAATGGAAGGCAGAAACAAAGGAAGGGCATATACTTACAGAGAAGCAATTACGCATAAGTGCTATGGTAGGTTCTTTATATGTATTAGTTTATCAAAACTGCAAACTTGCCAGATGTGGTGGCCCATACTGAGATAGGAAGATCGCAAGTTGGAGGCCAGCCTCAGCAAATAGGCAAGACTCTCAGCAACTTAGCGAGAACCTGTTTAAAAAGTAAAAAAAATGAAAAGGGCTGGGGGTGTATCTCAGGGTTCAATCCCCAGTACCAAAACATCCAACAAAACAAAGAAACACACAAGCTTTACTAAAGTGATATCATGTCTGTATTACATGGTAGAAATTGAAGGTTCAGATTATCCATTTACTCAAGGTCAATCCACTAGAAAATGTCAGAACTGAGATTCAAACCTGGGAATGGGTGACTTCCAAATCTTAACTCTTTCCATACTGTTTTACTGGATCCAGAAAACAACTTTGTGAGGTAGGCAGGTGGGAGTACTTATCTTCAATTTACTACTTCCATTTCTAGATGAGGAAAAGTGGAACCCAGAGAAGCTGAATGACTTGCTGTAGATATATAGACATATGGTCATAAAGAACAGAATTATGTAATTTGCAGAAAAATGGATGGATCTAGAGAATATTATGGTATGTGCGATCAGCCAGTTCCAAAGTCAAGGATCATGTTTTTTTTTTTCCTGTCATGTGTTGAAACTAGAGAGAAAATAGGAAAGTGTCTTTACATAAGGGCGAGACCAATAGAATAGTGGAAGGGGATAGAAAAGTGAGGGAGAGGAGAAAAAGGAGAATTGAGGAAGAAAACAGTTCAAATAATGTTATGTCTACATATGAGGGTATCACTACTAATCTCACTAATATGTCCGGGGAGGGGTGGGTAGCAGTGTGGGATGAGAAGGGAAACACATCAAGTAGTTTGTGCATGTATGTCTATTATCATTGTGAACCTTACTATGATGCATATTTACCGTGTACCAACAAAAGTATAAAAAAATAAAAACAGAATCATGGGTGAGTCTTCCTATTGCTCACCTCCCTCATACTAATTGATTTCTCTTCCCAGCATATTGACAATATTGGCAAAGCTTTAATATTAAAACACATGACTCTGTTCCCCATGGTATATACTCCAGCAGATGTTGGGATAACCTTTGATAGAAAGTAATAAGGTGATGTCAAACTAACAAAAAGGAGTTTTCTATGAGCCTTAGAAACCTTATCTTGAGACATTGAGCTATGATTATTAATCTTTTTGGAACCATGCACTGCTACAAAGGATGTGACAGATGCAGTGGATTCTTCCCAGAAGAAAATGTACATGCATTAGTACTACAAATGATTCCTGAGCTTTTACAGATGTGCTCAGAGAGGAAGTATAATTATCAGGATGACAAAGATGTATTGTTGACAACATCATATTGATTTAAGAAGATATCTTTGACAACTCAACTTGATCCTTGTTTCACTGTTCCCTTTTTCTTCCAAGCACCTAAACATTTTAGCAGCTTGTCCTACAGAGTTTATATCTAATGGACAGTATCACGTAGAAGTACACTCATTTTTATTATTCATCACATGTGAATATTTCTTAACCTTCTTAGTGGACTGTGAGAAGCTCTAGGATAGAGCTTACATCAAAATCATCTTTGGATTCTCTGATCTCACTTTTCTGCAGCCTAACTTACCACAAAACTCTTGCTGAATGACACATGTACACATGTGAATTAAACTCACATCTTACAACTCCTGTACAAGAAAAAAAGTCCTTCTATAGAAAGCAAGTTCCCACTTTTCCAAGCTTACAATATGAATTATTTTATTATTTTTTTTTGTGGTACTGGGGATTGCATCCAGGGACATTCTACCTTTAGCACTATTTTTATTTTTTTATTTGGAAACAGAGTCCCACTAAGAGAGCCTTGCTAAGTTGCTAGGGCTGCCTGCAAACCTGTAATCCTCCTGTCTTAGCCTCTCAAGTACTAGGATTAAAGGCATGCACCACCATGCCCAACTTGCAATATGAATTCTAACTTCTATATACAGACATATGAAATAATCTGGTATGAGCAGGCAACTATAAGCCCCTCTTTTTTGAATCCAGGGGTGTTCTACTTCTGAGCTACATCCTAGTTAAATTTTATTATTTTTTATTTTGAAACAGGGTTTCTCTAAGTTGCTGAGGGCTTTGCTACTTTGCTGAGACTGGCTTAGAACCTGTGATCCTCCTGTCTCATCCTCTCAAGTACTGGAATTACAGGTGTGCACTACCATGACCAGATAACTATAAGTCACTTTATGTGGATGTAGCACAGAGTGGAAAGGGTAAGTCTTAATTCATAAGACCGGACAGTAACACTTAGAAAGTACACTCAGTTTTATTATTCATCACATGTGAATATTTCTTAACCTTCTTAGTGGACTGTGAGAAGCTCTAGGATAGATTCTAAGATTCTAAGCCTGAGATTTCAATTAAAAAATTGCAAATAGTCATGTGTTATTTCTAGTGAATTTCTCTACAAAATGCAAAATAATATAATGTTCATTAGTAGTGGAATAATTGGGCCTAGTTTTACCTGATAATTTTGTATAATATTAATCTGAGAAGCCCAGGCTTGCAAATTATAACACAAGAAACATTTTAGCTGAAGTAACTACTGAGATAATAGTTACCTAACTTTGAGAAAAGTTATACTTTCAAGTATAGAATAGGCTACATTTGAGTTCTACCAGATGGCATTGCACTGATCTTATTTATTTAAAACAGTATATTAATATGGATTTGAAATACGGGATATGTATAGATAGAATTGTCAGGACTTGGTCACCGACAGAGAGGCTGAGCATACTGAGGTTTTTGTCTTGGGTCATGTGTTATCATTTATTAACACCTACAATATAAGCAGATGGTCAGGTTAGCACAAATCAAGTATGCTATTTTGACTTGTTGAATTTCAAAATATGCATGGGACAGCAAGATACAAAAAGTGGTCCTGGAATTCAAGGGAAGAGCTGTACATATACCAAAATGATCAGCATTGAGGAGTTAGTAGAACCTACAACTATAAATAAGATGTTAATAATGATGCATAACAAAGCTAGTATTCTTTGAGTACCTATCATATAGCTATGATAAACACTTTGTATTCATTATGCAATTTATTTTTCACATTACTCTGACAAGAGGAAATGATTTTCCCAGGGTATAGAAGTTGGTTAATGGTAGAACTTAGATTTAAATTTTGGACTTCTTGATTCTAGAAATTGAAAGAACACAGAGAATGGGACACTAGAAAATGGTTATGCTTAAGAAATGGGCAAAGCCGGGCGTGGTGGCGCACGCTTGTAATCCCAGCTTTCGGGAGGCTGAGTCCGGAGGATCCGGGTTCGCGGCCAGCTTCAGCTACCTAGTGAGGCACTCCGCAACCTAGTGAGACCCAGTTTCAAAATAAAGAATAAAAAATAGGGCTGGGGGTATAGCTCGGAGGTAGAATGCCCCTGAGTTCAATCCCCAGTACCACAAAAAAAAAAAAAAAAAAAAAAAGAAATGGGCACAGAGAGGAAACCAAACTATAGCAGGCTAAGAGAAAGCAGACAGAGGGGTAGGACGAAATTTGAAAAAGAGTCTGATGGAAATAAAGGAAGGGCAGCAATCTAGGAAGAAAATGGTCAATAATAGTGAATGCAAAAGAGAGGCCCAAATGAATAGGAACAGGAAAGAATCTGAAGGATTTAGCAACAACTAATTAGAAGAATTTTGGTGGAGCACTGGGGAAGTATTTCTAATTATATTGAATTAGCAATGAAAGGACAATGGGAAAGCAGAGGAAATGAAAATAAATTGTTCTTTTGAAAAGTTTGGAAGTAAAAGGAAAAAAAACATTAGTATACATTGGATGAACTTGGCAGTAAAGAATAGTGGTTATTGAACTCTGGACTCTGATACTCTAGAATTAAAAGCCAGATTTTCTGTTTACTAGTTGTGTGAATTTGAGCAAGGGACTTCACCTCTTTGGTCTCTATTTTCTCATCCATAAAATAATGAGTGCAGGTAATTACTTCACATGGTTGCTGTTAGGATTAAACGAGTGAAGTTACATAAATAATTTAAAAATGTGCTTGGCACATTGTAAATATTCCATGTCTTTATGGTTTGTTAACATTACATGGAGGGAGAAAAATGTAAAGAAAATTGATGGTAAAGAAAATTATATTTATATGTCATAGGGTAGGTGACAGGAAAAAATGAAAGATTGAGAAGAGAGGCTAGATGAGGTATATGTATGAACTGAATTCCAATTTGAGGTAAGGTTTCAGGAGGGAAGTAAAAAAGCATCACTGAGGGATTAGCTGTGAATAGCATGAGAACTGTGTTTGAGACTGGGAGAAAAGATGTATGATGGTTGGTCTGGATTGTCAACTTGACTGAACAGAGAGACGCCTAGGCTGAAGAGACTTCAGGGTGTGTTGATGAGATGACTGGTCTTCAGAACAGCAGATTGAAGGGGAAGTCTTGCCATGAAAGTGGGAAGCACTGGGCACTGTCTAATAGGCTGGGAGCCCAGATGAAACAAAGGGAAGAAGGTGGAAGTGGATTGAAGGCAAGCTATACTGTTTCTGAGATGGTGCATCTTCTACTGCTGCTCTGGCCTGAGGAAAACAGGCTCTAGCTCTTTTACTTTTCTCTTTCTCTCTTTCTTTCTCTTTCTCTTTCTTTCTTTCTTTCTTTCTTTCTTTCTTTCTTTCTTTCTTTCTTTCTTTCTTTCTTTCTTTCTTTCTTTCTTTTTCTTTGCAGTACTGGAGATTGAACCCATGGGCATTCTACCTCTGAGCTACACCCTCAGTCTTCTTTTTTATCTTTTATTTTGAAATAGAGTCTCACTAAGTTTCGGAGGGCCTCACTAAGCAGCTGAGGTTGACTGCGAACCTGGATCCTCTGGTCTCAGCCTCCCAAGTACTGGGATTACAAGCATGTGCCACCACGCCTGGCTCTCTTTTACTTTTCTAACATAGACTTTTCCCCAATAATTCTTCAGAGAGTGTATAGGCCGTCATTTGTTTATCATGTTCTGAGGTTCTACTAGCTTCCTGGACTGATCAGGAGCTGGCTGCTCCAGCTCTCCCACATGCAGGCTGTCACTTTGAGACTACAGATTCAGACTGTGTAAGTCAACTTGAGAAATCTCCTTTTATAATATACATACCCTGTTGTGTTCTGTTCCTTTAGAGAATCTTAACTAATACAGATTGTGGTACTAGGAGTGGTTCTAGAGAAGCAGAATTCTAAGAATATATTTCCTTATTGGGTTTCGTGGTTTCTGGAGATGGTGGGCCAAAATGGTTTGGCCTTAAGTTGCTAAAGACTCTCGTGTGTGTGTGTGTGTGTGTGTGTGTGTGTGTGTGTGTGTGAGAGAGAGAGAGAGAGAGAGAGAGAGAGAGAGAGAGAGAGAGAGAGAGAGAGAGAGAGTTAGAGAGATACTGTGGATTGAGCCCAGGGAAATTCTATCTCTCAGCTATACCCCAGCCTTTTAAATTTTTTGCTCTTGAAACAGGGTCTTGCTAGGTTGCTGAGGCTCTCACTAAATTGTTGAGGCTGGTCTCAAGCCTGTGATCTTCCTATCTCAGCCTTTCATGTACTGGGATTATAGGTGTGCACCACCACACCTAGCATAAATACTCTCTTTCTGGTAGTATAGAAAGCACTGATAGATAATCCATGGCATGCATCTGCCATTTTCTGTCCCTTAAGTAGTCTAAAACATCCTAAATTCTTTCTGCTTTCCTCACAGGCTCCATTCCACCCACCAGTCCACCACTTCAGCAGAACGATAGCCACAGAGTCCATAGCCACTGCTGCCATAGCAGCAGAACTGGATTCTACCGACAAAATTGAAGATGCTCCAGCTCCTTCTATCTCTGTAGATTAAGTGGAGGGTCTGAATGTAGATAACAAAGCTAAGAAATTATTGGGATTAGGACAAAACATCTGGTGATGGAAGATATTCCAGCAGCTGTCAATGCATTCCAGGAAACAGGTAGTCTTTTAGGTAAGAAGTATGGAGAAACAGTAAGTGTGGAGAAGCCTTCTTTTTCTATGGAAATCACTATTGGAGTTGGCAAGAATGAAGAATGGTGTGATGTGAAGTCTCTTGAAAGGTGTTCATATGGAAGAGGAAGAAGGAGAAAAAACAAAAGATGAATATCTGGTGGAAAATAATGATAACATAGATGAAATCAAAGACTCAGAAGAGACTTGGTGACGATTTTGCTGTTTGGTACTGAAAATGGGTGATGAACTTTGTCAGTGAGGCCTTGGGTGGTATTTGTCTCCTATTAACCTGGACCATCAAGGACCATGATCTTGTCCTGGAAAAAGAACTCTGAAGAAAACTTCGGGTAAGTGTTAATAACCCCAAGGAAAATGGTGTGTTTAAGGGGCTGAGAGGCTGAGGTGATGGGCATTTGGATGTGGTTGAAAAGAATCTACTGGGGAGGATGACTGGTTTTATTTGTTATTTTCTGTTTTGAAAGATTTAAATATATCAACATTTGGAATTATTACACTGTCTGCAGTTATGACTTCAAAATAAAGAATGCTAAAAAAAAAAAAACCCATGGCATGAACTGTTTAAAGAGATATGCAAAGTGAATGCATTCAATGCTTCTAATTCACCCCTTTTGAAAGGCAATGGGTTTAGTGATTCTATACATGCTACTCTTGAACATTTCTGAAAAACTAAGGAATGTAATAATGTTTACTGGTTGCTCCTGGCATCACTGAACAAAGTAACATAGGAGAAAGATAAGCTCAGTGATTCCATTTCTAAGCTTCAGGTGCACATAACTGACCTAAAGGTTTCTCGTGTGCTCTGAAGGGGACTCTTCCCTCTTGTAGTTATTAGGCTGAAGTTGCCAACAACCAAACACAAGCTCTCATCCTGTTATTGGCTGAATTATAATACAAGTTTTATTCTTTACTTCAAAGGGTATCTTCAGTTAAAGTGAAGATGCTGCTTGAAAAAGAAATGGGATCCTGCAAATTAGGATGGAGATGCATGAGAGGACCTTGAAGAGGCTGGGGACATTGAATACCTACATTCTCATGGGTTTATTTTTCCAGAGGATGTTGCTGCCTCACCCTCAGTGGCAGCAGCATTCCCACCTCCACTTTCTGTAGAATTGGCTTCCCCACCTCTCCCTGAGGGAACTAATGCAACATTGCCTATGGAACCAGTCATCAACTTCAATGATGCAGTTGCTGAGCTCTTAAGACAATGTTAATATTCCTTAGGACCCTTTCTCACCACCCACTTTTACCCTAGGCATATAACTGGAAGCAAATCTAAGCAGACTCTTAGATGTGAGATACACAGTGTGACCCATCAGGAGGTGTGGTACACTCCAAATGAAATTCTAATTTTTCTAGTTCATATATGCAGAGGTCTGGAGAACATATATGGGAATGGATTTTAAGGGTGTGGGATAATAGTGAAGGAACATACAATTAGACCAAGATGAATTTATTGATAATGGGACCATTAAACAGAGATTCCAGATTTTGTGTAGCAGTTCACAGTGATAAAAAAGGTACTAATAGTTTATTTGGTTGGTTGGCTGCGAAATGGGTCAGAAGATGGCCTACTGTGAATGAGCTTGAAATGCCTGACATCCCTGGTTTACTGCGGATTAAGATATTTAAAGTCTCAGAGAGCTTGGAATACTAGAGTAGATTTACCATGTAAGATCTTCTTCTCCACATTGGGAGGGTCCAGAAGATGGATGCTTCACCAATACTGTTGTAAGAATCAGATTTGTAAGGGGAGCACCAGTGTCTTTGAAGAGTTCTGTCATTACTCTTCTCTGTACACTGGATCTTACAGTGGGAGCCATAGTCACTCAACTGGAAGACTTATATTGCAATGGGTATTTTTGGATCCCAGAGTGGGAGGGGCCAAGTGGCAGCTCTCAACCACTAGAGGCAAGGTGGTCATACTCATCATAATGGGCAGCAGAGGAGAAGCAATGAACAGAATAGCCTGACTAGTGTAGATCTATGGCTTTTGGCTAATCAGTCATGGTGTTCTCAGACAGGAAACTCATCAACTTCTTACTCGATTTATTTAAGCAGAAAAATTCCAGGGAAAATCCACAAAAGCCTGTCTTGAATCATAACATCAGTGAATCATGGCTCCTCAACCAGTTCCCACAGGTGAGCCAGTTTATGGACCCAGAACCCCTTGGATAAAGGGTGTGCCTTCCCCTTTGAGGGAGGACTCTGGTGAAAAACCTGAAAAAGCCAAAAGTTTTACTGTTAATTTTTCTCCCTTCCTCCCCCCCAAAGGACCTATGGCCTTTTACCAGGTTAACTGTACAATGGGGAAAAGGAAATGATCAGGCCTTTTAGGGACTACTGGACACTGGCTTTGAATTGATGGTGATTCCAGCAGATCCACAACATCACTGTGGCCTTCCTGTCAAAGTAGGTGCTTATGGAGGTCAGGTGATCAAAGGCGCTTTAGCCAAGGTCTGAGTCAGAGTGGATCCAGTGGGTCCCTGAACTCATCCTGTCGTTATTTCCCCTGTCCCAGAATGTATAATTGGGATAGACATACTTAGCACTTGACAGAATCCCCACATTGGTTCCCTAGCATGTGGAGTGAGTGGAATTACGGTGCTAAAGGCCAAGTGGAAGCTGTTAGAGCTATTTCTACCTGGGAAAATAGTAAATTGAAAACAATATCATATACCTGGAGGGATCATAGAGACCAGTGCCACCATCAAGGGCTTGAAAGATGTGTCCTTCAGTGATGTTAGCTTCTGATCTGACTGTAAAGAACCCAATTCAGTAAGTAAGGCCAGTTTCTCTCTGTCTCCTTTAGGTCAGTTATGATGAGACTTCCCATCCCTGTGTAGGCAGGGCTTTTGCTCCTTGTCAGCATTGAAAAAGCTGTAGAAGACAGACTTTTACCCTTCTTCAACTCATATGATTAAGGGATCCAAGTCTTAAAGGAGGGAACTGAGGTAGGATAGGAGAAATAAAATATTAGATAGAAAGGAGATGAACTGGGAAGGAAGGGGAAATATATTTTTAAAATCTAGAAATTTTGTAATCCTTAACTACAGGGTCTGTTATACCTTGGGCAGATTCCTGAGATGCTTAGTAAACAAAGGAGCCATAAGGAAGGTCAAGCTCAGGTGCCACCCACCCAGCTATGCCAGGAACCTGAGGATTCTGAGGAAGTCCAGACCTCCACCCCTGCTGTGATTCTCCAGGGAGTTTCTAGGCCTTTCTGTGTTGGACCAGGCTGTGCATTGGTCCCTCATGTTCTAGGGCTCCAGCTTCTTGGACTGAGCAGATGCCAGTTCCCCAGGCTCTTCAGCATGCATGTGGCCACTTGGGATTACACTTTCTGAATGTATAAGCCAAGTTGATAGATCATCTTTTATAACATACACATCTTATGTGTTCTGTTCCTCTAGAGAACCTTCACAAATATAGGAGGTGAGGTAGGTGTATAGGGTGAAGTGTTCTCTCATGATAGCCTAATGTTTCTCTGAAGTATGAGGTCAGATACTTTGAAGAAAGCAGGGGCTTTGTATCGATTTGAAGAGTCTTTGTTAACTCCTGTTGTGAACAAGGAAAAAGGCAATTGATACCAGATGACTAAGAGGATCCTTGTTTGGCACTGAGTGTCCAAGTAAATGTGGAGACCGTATTAATTCAAATGCAAAAAAAAAAAAAGTGCTCTTAGGTGAATTTCTCCAGTAATATTGTAGACAGTTTCAGTGCAGGCACTTATGGGCTTGTGAAACAGAAGGGTACAGAGATGAAGATTTAGCTGTCTTGGCAAGAAAAGGGACTGAGTTGGCTGGAAAAGAAAGTCAAATCCTGAGCATGGACTAGGAAAAACAGGAGTAAAATGAGGGGGTTGAAGGCTTGGATGAATAGCTGACTGGGCTCTGGCACTAAGTAGCTTGTCACTTCGGACAAGTTCCCTTCCTAATGGGGCCTCACTCTTTTCATTTGTTAATTGAAGAGGTTGGAAGACTCAATATCCACACAGTCCTTTTCAGATTCTGGATCCTCCTTTTTCTTCTATCATTGCACTGCCACCTAGTGGATTTAAGTGATATCAAAAAGGAGCTATTAGGAAGAAATACAAAGGGATCAGTTTTTTTTTTTAATTTTGTGCATTACAATTTTACATCATATTGGGGTATAGAGTGTCAGAAACACACACACACACACACACACACACACACACACACACACAGAGCTCTTGGTGCCCTCCTCACTGAGTCTCTCCCCCTCCATGTCTTTGAGATTGAAATTGGTAGTTTTGTATACATTCATAGCATTATTTTGACTATTATATTCTTTATGACTTTGTCCTCCCTTCTCCCTTCCCCAATCCTCCTAAGTCACTCCCTTGGAGTCTCTGCTCATCTATATGATGTTGCCCTTATTTCTGAATATTTCTCTAGCTTCCACATATAAGAAATAACATACATCTACTCTGTTTTTGAGACTGGCTATACTCGTTTAGTATAATATTCTCGAGTTCTGTCCATTTTCCTGCATATGGAGTGATTTTATTCTTCTTTACGGCTGGGTAAAATTCCATTGTGTGGATATTCCAAAGTTTTGTGATCCATTCATCTGTTGACAGACACCTAGGCTAGTTTCATAATCTGGCTGTTGTAAATTGTTCTGCTATGAACATGGATATGCACATGGATGTTATTATAATATTCTGATTTCATTTCATTTGGGAAGATGCCCAGGAGCTCTATCGTTAGGTCATATGGTAGTTCCATTCCCAATCTTCTGAGAAAACTCCACACCGAAATCCATAGCTGCTGTACTAGTTTGTAGTCCCATTAACAGTGTCACAGTGTTCCTATTTCCCCACATCCTCACGAACATTTATTATTATTTGTGTTCGTGGTGATTGCCATTCTAACTGGAGTGAGATGGAATCTCAGTGTAGTCTTCATTTGAATTTCCCTGATTGCTAAAGATGTTGAACATTTTTATATATTTTTATTTCTTCTTGTGAAAAGAGTCTATTCAGTTCAGTTGCCCATTTTTATTGGGTTATTTGTTTTTTCGTGTTAAAGCTTTTTAAGCTTTTTTATATTTTAAATATTAGGCTTTTGTTAGATCTTCTCCCACTTTACAGACTCTCTCTGTAGGTTCTTGCTGGTTTCCTTTGCTGTGCAGAAGCTTTTTAATTTAATGCTATCCCATTAATTAATTCTTGTTTGAATTTTATGAGCTTTCAGGGTCTTATTGAGAAAGTTTCTACCTGTACCTATATGTTAGAGTGTGGTCCTATACCCTCTTCTAGAAGTTTCAAAGTTTCTGGTTTGAAGCCAGCCTTGGCAATTTAGAGAGGTTCTCAGCAATTAGGCAAGACCCTGTTTCCAAATAAAAAATAAAATAGGGCTAGGGGTGTAGCTTGGAGGTAGAATGCCCCTAGGTTCAATCCCTAGCACCACAAAAAATAGATTAAAAATAAAAACTATAAGCAAGGGTGTTTATGGAAAGGTAAAGGTAAAGATGAATGGATTATATCTCAGACAATCTAATCTTTGCTTACCTTTCTTTCCCAGGGGTATTTTCCTCCTTGTGAATTCCATGTCTTATTTCTCCCAGGCACCAATCTTACTCAAAGAGAGCCTCAATATATTTCGGACTATGAAAGGGTAGTATTTTCAGATAATTTTGATTTCAGTGTCTCAAAGAAGACCAAAAGCCTTTTAAGTTCCAAAGGAATGCATGTATAATTGTGAAATCCTGAATGACTTTAATATTGGTAGGGGACATATTTTTCACTCATATAGCCTCTTCAAATCTTCTTACATAATGGATGACATTTGTTATACCTATACTGGCAATAGGGGCATGTAGGAGTCAGTTGGAGGAAGTGAAATGAGCAAATGAAGTGACAATAGGACATCAGAAAGGCATTTAAATAGAAAAATAAATTTATAGACTGAGTAAAATTTTGTGCAATGAAGAAACTCACAAGGCTTTTGTCCTCCTCTTTGGACCCAATGTTACATTAACTGAGAGAAAAAGCAACCTACGGAATGGGAAAAAATATTTGCAAACCATTGCTCTGGTTAGCAGTTAATATCAAAATACAGAAAAACCTGTAACTTAAAAAACAAATAACCTGATTTTAAAAAGGGGCAAGAGACTTAAATAGATATTTCTTCAATGAAGATACAAATGGCCACTAGGGAGAATGAAAGGTACTCAACTTCATTAATTATCAGGGGAATGCAAATCAGAATTATAATGAGTTATCATCTCATATCTGCCAATATGGCCGTTATTTAAAAAGAAAAGAAGCTGGGCATGGTGGTACACACATGTAATCCTAGTGCTTGGGAGGTTGAGACAGGAGGATTGCAGGTTTGAGGCCAAAATCAGCAACTTAGTGAGACCCTGTTTTTAAAATAAAAAGTGAAAAAAAAAGCTGGGGGTATAGCTCAGATTTAGAATGACTTGGGTTCAATCCCCCGTACTCCGCCCGCCCCAAAAAAAGAAAACACACACACACACACACACTACAAAGGGACAAATGGAAACTTCTAGAGATGATAGATTTTTAATTGTATCACAGGTGTATGCAGATGTCCAAATTCATCAAATTGTATCAAATTGTATTCATTAAGTATATACAGTTTGGGGATATATCAACTGAACCTTTATATAGCTGGGCTATATAGAATCATAAATATAAGAGTCCTTTATGAGTGGTGACTATACTTTGCTGTGTTGGCCCCTACAAAGCATTCAAATCCATATAAGACAGAGCTTGACTTGATGATCTGGTATTTATTTGGCATCTTGTTATCAAATCGTTTCCAATAAATGTCTAATTCTTTAACAGAGCAAACTGTGTATTCAACTCTGTACTTCTTCAACTTACTTAACAAGTTTTTATGAGCATTTTTGGTGTTCCAAGCACTCACTGAGTATTTCATAAATGCTTCCCTTAGAATTGCAAGTCAGAAACAGAGCGGCGCTAGAAAATCGTAAGAAAATAAGAGCCTCACTAAGTTGCTGAGGCTGTCTTTGAACCTGCCATCCTCTTGTCTCAGCCTTAGATGTTTTAAAAGCCAGATTCAGGCTGGGTAATTCCAGTAATTGAGAGGCTGAGATAGGATCTGATAGCAAGTTCAAGACCAGCCTCAGCAACTAAGCAACTTAGCAAGACTTTCAGCAACCTAAGAAGACCCTGTTTCAAAACAAAAAATTAAAAGAGTGAAGGAAGGTAGAGTTTATATCTATTAGAAAAATGGCTAAGAAGGTATAGTTTATGTGTATTTTTCCACAATAAAACTTAAAAACAAATATTGCCAACAATTCATCGTTATTTATCTCTTGATTGGATTCTTATGTCCACAGATTAAATTCTACTTTGATTGAACTTGTATTTGTGTTGGGAGGGGGATGCTGGGGATGGAACTCAGGGACATTCTATCTCCGGGCTACACCCCCAGTCCTATTTTTTATTCTTTATTTTGAAACAGGGTCTCACTAAGTTGCGGAGGGCCTCACTAAGTAGCTGAGGCTGGTGATGAACCCAGATCCTTCTGTCTCAGCCTCCCAAGTACTGGGATTACAAGCATGCGCCACCACACCCGGCTTATTTCTTATTTTCTCTCTAGCTTCCACATATAAGAGAAAACATTCAACTCTTGACCCTTTGAGACTGGCTGATATCACTTAATATACTGTTATCCAGGTCCATCCATGTTCCTGCAGATGACATAATTTTTTTTTTTTTTTGCGGTACTGGGGATTGAACTCAGGGGCATTCTACCTCCGAGCTACACCCCCAGCCCTACTTTTTATTCTTTATTTTGAAACCGAGTCTCACTAAGTTGCGGAGTGCCTCACTAGGTAGCTGAGGCTGGCCCCGAACCCGGATCCTCTGGTCTCAGCCTCCCGAATGCTGGGATTACAAGCGTGCGCCACCACGCCCGGCTCAGATGACATAATTTTGCTCTTCTTTACTGCTGAGTAGAATTCCATTGTGTGTATTTCCCTTAATTTTGTAATCCATTTGTCTGTTGATGGACACCTAGGTTCATTCCATAATTTGATGGCTGTGAATTGTGCTGCTATAAACATGTACATGCATGTACTACTGTAATTCTCAGTGGTGTTTTGTAACTGGCCTGTTTGACATAGTAGAATGTTTTCAAGGTTAATCCATGTTAGACCATAAATCAGTACTTTATTACTTTTCATGGCTGAATAAGATTCCATTGCAATGACATACTATGTTTTATTTATCCATTCATCAATTGATAGACTTTTGGGTTGTTTCCACTTTTTGACTATTTTGATAATGCTGATATGAACTGTCATACATATGTTTCTGTATGAATATGTTTTCAATTTTCTTGTGTATATATCTAGTATTAGAATTTTTGGTTCACACTATAACTCAAGAGACAATGCTAGATCATTTTCCAATGTATTGTACCATTTTACATTCCCACCTGTAGTATGTGAGAGTTATAATTTTTCTATATCCTCCTCAACATTAGTTACTTTCTGTGCTTTCAAAAATATATATTATGATTCTAGTGGATATAAAGTGGTATCTCATTTGGTTTTTCATTTGCATTTCTCTGATATGTAATGATGTTACACATCATTTTATGTGCTATTATATATGTACATATAACCAACATTATATATCCATATATAGTTTTACCATTTCATATAAATATATCCATATATATGTATATAGTCAATCTTAAAAGGCTCATATAGGCAGAGGAAGAGTTAGGAGGTTATTTACACTTCTACCTGAACTGTTTTTAATATAATACTGCAGAATGAACTTTGCCCCAAGTAAAGGAGTGCATCTAAGAATATTCTAGCTAAGATTGGACCAATTAGCTGCGAGTAGTTATATATGATTGTAATCCCAGTACTTGGGAGGCTGCAACAGGAGGATTGCAGGTTTGAGGCCAGCTTCAGAAACGTAGTGAGACCTTGGTTCAAAACAAAAAGGGCTGTGGGTATAGCTTGGAGGTAGAATGTCTCTGAGTTCAATCTCCGGTAGCAAAAAGAAAAAAGAAAAGAAAAGAAAAAAGATTGGAGCAGTTCATCTCCATTCAAAATGAAGAAAAATCCCCCAAGTCAGTTACATTAGGCTCTGGGGATGCGTCCTTGTTTTTCAAGATTGTATCTACAACTTGTTTGCCTACATTGATGGAATTTATCTAGGCTGGTTCCACTTCTCTCATTTGATGTTTGAGCAATGACTTGTTTATTTTAGATAACATGATCAAATGCTTGATATTACATGTGTACATGAACTAAGATGATGGCTTCTTTTGCCACTAGCCCTTAGATAAAAGCCATTGCGGTTATCTTTCAACCTAACTAACTGAAATTAAGGTCCCCGAAGACCTCTGAGAAAAATACTTCACATGTAGCAAATGAGGAAAGAACTCAGGAGATTATCTAGAATCCTGCAGCCAACATGGTAATCATGAACCAAGGACAGGCTCTGAGTTCACATGTTTGCTCTAATGCACTCTTTCCCTACAATTCACAGAGCTGGGAACATAGCAGTTCCTCAGGAAATGCTTATTATGTGATTAATGAAGAGTGGAAGGGAATTTGTTAGCAAAATTTGACAGGAAGGCATAGCCAGTTGGAGAATCTAGCTTACCTCAATGAGGGCAGATGGAAGTCATTCGTGGCTTGAATTTGGCTGGTTATTGCTCTTCAGAAATTCATGAATGGGTCCACATCTTCTCCTTTGTACAGGTATCTCCGTTATGTGTCTAAGTCTTCCAACTGCTGTTTACTGGGAATATTGTATTTCCTGGCAGTATTGGCTATGGCTTTAGAAGGGCCACATGTACTGAGAATCATCACAACAGACCTCTAATGTGTTACTTAGTATATTTCATTGATTAGTCCTTCCCTTTGAATGTGCATATCCCAAGCTCTTCTAGTGACTATACTCTTATCTTTGTCTCTCTCTGTCAAAGGGAGTTTATATAAAAACTGAAGCTAGAAACCATTTCTAACACAAATAAGGTGACCTTTTCAGACATGCCAATAAGTTGAACAGAAAGTCCCTAATTAGCAATCTAGTTCATTTTTTTTGTCAATAACCAGAACTCACACGGTCTCGTAAGTCACCCCCCAAATGGGGGTTTTCCACCTCTTTCCAGTTAGTTTGAACAGTTAATATTCACACCGGGTTCTTCCTGTCTGACAGTACGTTCCTGTTAGCGGAGCCGTAAGGAATTATCTCACAGTCCTCAGATATGAGGAGCCACTGATATTTATGAGTATGTTCAGAACAGTGGAGACCTCCCAAGACACAGGCCCTGTTATGATATGTTTCATAATGAAGTCTCTGTCTCCTGTAATGTGGTCCCACTGCTGCCACTCTCATTCAGGCTCGTGTTGCCTCTTGCCTGGACTATCGCAGCCAACTCCCTCAGGTCACTACTTTCCACATCTTCTTGTTCTCAACGACTTTGTGTATCTGTGCTTTCATGATGATTCTCTTCCCCAGACCCAGCTACTTTCAAGTCATCCTTTGCTCACAAACCTTCAACAGATCTTTAATTGCATTTTGGGTAAAGTCTAAATGTGGGCTGGCATTCTAGATTTTCTTTCTCAATTAGGTCCTAAATCAAACTTGGCTGCTCATTTTTATCTTTGGTGAAGCTACTGCAGTGAGAATATTCGACCCACTGTTTTTCCCAAACAGCATAAACATTCACCCCTATTTACCATTACTTATCCTGTGCTCTTCCTCTTCTCATCCATGCTCCTTCTGGAAAGGTCAATTTGTTCTTATTGCATTAAAATTCTCTCAGTAATCTGCGGGCTATAAATATCAAGATCTTTATATCAAAGTAAGAAAAATGAAAAGGGCTGTGCGTGTGGCTCAGAGGTAGTCAATCTCTACTACCACCACAAATTTACTACTACTACTACTACTACTACTACTGCTACTACTACTAAAAAGTGCCATTTTTAAGAATCTAGCATGTACTACTAGCCACAGTCCAAGGAGCAATGGAAAGGCTTTAAGTTGAAGCACCACTTCTTTTTTTGTTCTCCTGTTTCTCCACAAAAACATTACGTTAGAGACCGAGTTTAACTTTAGGGCCTCCTTTCTTAGCTGTAATATGATTAACTCTCAAGCTCTGCTACATTTCATGGGACTTTGGTCCAAGATGGCTCTTAGAAATACTGAGCCCTTCAGAATTTTCTATGGGAACTACATATAAGGATACTCAGGTACTAGATATAGAGAAGGATAGTGTGAGGAATACTATTTCCCCTACCACAGTGACGATCCTGACCAGTTGCCCATGACAGCAAAAGTATTATGGTCTAGTGGTATACAATTAGATATCCTGCCTTTTAGAGCACATGAGGTCCGAGTTGTCTCATTCTGTTACCCAGAAAACAAGGAGACTCAACCAATCACAGTCAAACAGGGCCCAGGCAGGTCCAGAGTTATACATTCCAGTTCCATCCATTTCCCTGCAAATGACATGATTTTGTTTTTCTTTATGGCTGAGTAAAATTCCATTGCGTACATGTCCCATAGTTTTGTAATCCATTCATCTGTTGATGGACATCTTGGCTGGTTCCATAGTTTGGCAATTGTGAATTGTGAGGTTGTAACCATAGATACACATGCATAGGTCTGATAGTTTGGTTTCCTTTCTTTTGGGTAGATACCCAGAAGTGGTATTTCTGGATCATATGGTAGGTTCATTCCCATTCATCTGAGGATCCTCCATACTGTTTTACAAAGTGGTTGCACTGGTCTGCAATCCCACCAGGGTTCCCACTTCTCCACACCCTCACCAGCATTTGTTGTTGTTTGTGTTTTTTATGATTGCCATTCTGATTGGGGTTAGGTGAAATCTCAAGTTAGTTTTGAGTTGCGTCTCTCTGATTGCTAATGATGTGGAACATTTCCTCATACATTTATTGGCCATTTGTATATGCTTTCACTTCTTTTCTTCTAGGCTTGTCAATCTTATATCTTTCCTAAGTTTATATGCTCTCTTCTACCAGCCCAAGATCTTCTACCATATTCCACAGCAAAATGCTACTGATAATTTATACTCCTCTAGATGCAAGGTCCAGGTAACCCTACACTCACGGATGGGTCACTTCATCATCATTCTGTGCCAGAATGCGAGAGTCCCAGTCTCAATTAGGCAGTGGGTATGTTCCCTGAGTCATTACTCATCCCGTTTTTTCTTACATATAAATCATTTCCAGTGGGACGAATGGAATCTCATAGGATCTTGGTGTCATTCTGGACACTTCTGTTAGCCCAGCAAAGGAGAAACATTTTTAGAAAGTGTATCATTCAGCAACTACGCTGAAGTGAGGTTTATAAGAAATTTTTAGTTTCTTTTTGTTGTTATTCTATTAGAGATTCAGCTCAAGGGCATTCTACCTCCAAGCCCTATCTTATTTTTGTTTTGAAATAGGGTCTCATTAAGTGGCTGAGATTGGCCTTGAACTTGTGATCCTTGTCACGACCTCCGAAATGCTGAGATTACAGTTGTGCGCCACCATACCCGGCTTTAGTTTCTTTAAAAAAAGAAATACATGTAGAACAAATATTCAAAACACAGAGGAATTTTTCTCTCAGTAGAGATAAGAAAACAAGAAACTCTTCCTAGTAGAAGAAATGAGAATTTGGCATTTGAAACAAGGGGTGTTTTAAAGCAATTAAAACCACTCTTTGTTTGTGGCCTACTAAAGTCCAGTCCTCTGTGGTTACTGAGATTAGAGGGCAATGTTGTATGGTTAATGGTGACATCCTGGATGGACAGATCTCACGCCTCATTCTTTTCTAAAGAAATTTAAAACAGAAGACCTTAGCATGAAAGCAGAATCCAGTTTATAAGCTTCTTTTGGTAAATGCTGACCCAGCAATGTTTTGCCTTGAAATCCCTTCTCCTGGCCTACCATGGCCCTTGCTAGGAGTTTGGTGACCCCCTTCTGACTCTAACTCACTCCCTCTGTGTTAGCATTGGACTGGCCACTTGGCTTTGATCCTCTTGGAGAATTGATTGCACTCACTGCCTGGCTCAGCACCTGACCTTCATTCAGCAGCCGTTTCTGTCTGGAGACCAAGCTGAGGAACTACCCCACCCTGGTCTGAGCTTTATTTACACTTTGGAAAGTACCCAAAGACTTAGCTCTGGGAGATGATCTTCTTAAAGTTCAATGCTATAAGCAAAGCCTGTGAACCTTTTCTTTGTTTTCCAGTGAACTACTCTAATTCCCAGCAGCTGATTCATAGTGACAAAGAATTGCTTGCTCTTTAGCTTGTAGCTTTTCTCAGCAAGATTTCTGAGGCTAGTGGCCCAGCTTACAACCAGTGCAACGGAAAGAAGGGCTTTTGTGAGGTTGAGACAGGAGGATCACAGGTTAGAGGCCAGTCTCAGCAATTTATCAAGGCCCTTAACAACTTCGTGAGACCTGTATCAAAATAAAAAGTAAAATAGGGCTGAGGGATTTGCTCAGAGGTAGAACACCCCTGGGTTCAATCCCCAATACCACACATACACAAAGAAAAAAAGAAGAAAGATAAAGAAAAGGAAAGAAAAAGAAAGAAAGGAACATAATGTTTCTAGATCAAGATGGAAAGACATAATGACTTAGGAACCTTATATTCTCAAGGTGAATCTCTGTACTGCTTAGAGTGGGTAAAGATTTTGTATGTGATGAGAAAGTTCAGGGAAAAAAGAACTGATAGTTTCATTCAATCCAGACTCCAAGGCCCATGAGATACCTATCTGGAATACCATATACTTATAAATATAAGCATCATCACAAAGCCTTTCCAGAGGTCATTCAAGAATATAGAATCTGGTGTGGGAAATAGGTAATATCCAGCTGAATTCCATGCAGTTATTAAAGATACTTTTCCTGTTTCCAAGGCTAATACAACACTAAAGACTTCTGACCTCTTTCCCTGAAAATTTCCTGCACAGATACTTTCCCTTCTTGCTGAGTCAAACAACAAGAGTTTTTGTGCATGTCAATTCATTCACACACAACTTAGGCATGCATATGTGTGAAGGAGTCTGTTCCTACTAGAAGTACAAACAGATTAACATTAGATTTCTGTTTGGGTTCCATGTGATCCTTGCTCTCAAGGAATTCATAGACTAGCGAGAAGTATACATATGAACTATTGTAAAAACCCACACTGAGATACCAGAGGGACTCCAGATAATGGAGTAGAAACCTCAGTGGAGCCAGGGAAGTGGTCTAAGGGAAACGGAGGGGGAAGACTGAGGTTCATTATTGGAAATACTAACATCAACAATATATACATATGTGAAAATCCCAATGTCAATCTCAGTACTCTGTATGGGAGGGGGGGAGACAGAAGAGGGGTCACCAAGTGCTGTGTGCATGTATGTCATAGTCAACATGATATACATTATGATGTGAGATGATAATGCACCAATAAAAGTGCATAAAAATAAAAAAAAACTAAAATCAAACAAAACCCCCCCACACAATGTATTAAGTTCTTTGGGGTCCACTAGTTAGTCCCCTTTTTTGGTACGGGAAGTTGAACTCAGGGTCATTCTGCCTCTGAGCTGCAGCTCTAGCTCTATTTTACTTTTTGTTTTGAAACCGGGTCTTGCTAAGTTGCTGAGGCTGACCTTGACTCTGTGATCCTCTTGTCTTGGCCTTCCAAGTACTGAGATTACAAGGGTGTGCAACTATACCTGGCTATTAATTATTCTGAAATACTGAAGAAAGCTTCACAAAGTAGATTTTGTTCTGGATCTTCAAGTATGAGGTTTGGACAAGCTCAAAGTGGAGAAAATGAAAAGGAGATAGGGATAGGAACACTCAAAATTGAGGGGACATACATAAACCCAAAGTTTTAATGTTAAACTCCCAAAGGTATTTTCTATATTCTTTAGGAAATTCACTTTTACTTATAAAAGGCAGTTCTAAGATTCAGACTGCTTTGTCTAACTGAATTAAATGTTCCAGGCATGCTTGGCAACTGAGTTCCTCAGTGTGATGAAATAGGAAGGTTAGGAAAGGGCCAGAATCTGAAGAAAATTAAAAGTCAGTTTAGAGATTTTGAATCTGAGTTATTGGCAAATGAGAAGCCACTGAAGTTTTAAAGCAGGGGAGTAACTGGATCAAACCTGCATTTGGTGGCATTGGAGTAGGGGAGACAAACACTTAGGAGGATTTTGAAATAGAAAAGAAAGATGAGGGGCTAAAAATAGATTGTAACAGTAGGAATAGAGGAAAAGAGGAATCTGAAAGACATTTTGAAAATAGAGTCAACATAACTAACTTGGAGGTTGCTTTAGTATGGTGAATGAGAAATATGGGAGCATTAAAGACAACTCTAAGATTTCTGATATATATATATAGCTGGATGAGGATGATGATGAGATGATCTATTGATCAGCTACTATGTACCAGATATATTCTTGGTTTTATTTAATTTTCAAAACCTTTTAAAGTAGGTATTTATTTTGTATCGCCATTTTACAATGAAGATTGCACATAAAGAAGCTGAGACTCAAACTGATTAAGTAATTTGCCCCAAATTACATAGTAACAGGTCTTATATGTGCTCTATATTCATGAATTTGGTTTTTATCTGTGCTTTATATTCATACATTTGTGTGTGTGTGCAAAATCAGTGTCTATGAAATTTAGAATAAAGTTGTAAGTTTCAAGAGAAACTGGAAATCAAAATGTATGCATCACTGATTTTTAGGATCAACTGGTTCCATATCTGTCAATACTAATGAAGGTACATTCCCTCATACCACGTAGAGGACTGCGTAGAGATGTGTCTTGGATGTTTCTCTACAAAGAATGACTTGGCTCTCAGGCCAGGGTGACTTGTCTTTAGAGATCTATAGATTTATCTGATCAAAGATTAGGGTAGCTTATCAGAAAGAACTGATGGTAGAGAAAATGAAAGAAAGATGAGACCCCCTGGGAAGAGACAGGTTGACTTATAGGGGAGTCTCCTAAGGCACAACAAATTCATAAAGAAATGCACAAAGCTTTTGTAGCCTGAATCAAAGGGAAGGAAAAGGCAGTTTATATTCATCTGTAGTAAGTTTGCCACTTGATGGCTCAAAATTAATAGTTTCTTTTGAGCTTCCAGTTTCTGTGAAATGTTCTTTTAATCAGACTCTTATCACCCTCAAACAGTTACATCCACAATTCAAGCTTGCTAGATTAAAAAAAAAAAAAAAACCAAAAAACAAGGTTGGGGGAGGATATCCACTTTTTTTGAGATAACTGTTTTTCTTTTTTTCCTGAGGAAATAATGAATGAAAGTATTAACAATACCTTGATTAAAAAGTCATACAGTTAGGTACTGATCCTACAAATTGAAGTTCACTTATTCATTCATTCAACAACATTTTATGAAGCGTCTGTTATGTGTCAGGCTAGGTAGTGAGTATAACAAGGCAGATATGATTCCTGTTCCTATTCGAGTGTGCATTCTAGTGGAGGACACAGAGCAATGTTCAAGTATTTGCAAAATAGTCACATAAGTGCTATCCTAGGGAAGATGCAAGCGACACAAGTGGCATACAGATATACCTAACTCAGTCTAGAACTGGAAGATAGGCCCCTATTATACCTGGAGATGGAAGTATGAGATAGGAATTCATAAAAGATGAAACTAAATAGATAATATGATTCTAAGGTATTCAGAAAGTTTCAAACCATTTTAAGAAATATGGAGGCTTAGTGTGGTGGCATATGCTTGTAAGCCCAATATTTGGGAGGTTTAGACAGGAGGATGGTAGGTTTGAGACCAGCCTGGGCAACTTAATGAGACCTTGTTTCCAAATAAAATTAAAATAGGGCTGGGCATATAGCTCAGAGGTAGAATGACCCTGGGTTCTAACTCCTGTACCAAAAAGAAAAAGGAAAAAAGGAATATGGATTTATTCTATAAGCTACTGGGAACCATTGAAGGGCCAGAAGCATAGGAATGAGTGAAATAATAGTATTTTTGTGTTAGATTCTCTCTGGAAGCAGTCAAGATATTGCTATAATCCAGGCTGAATGATGCTGACCTAAAGTAGAATGGATCAATTTAAGAGATATTTTCAAGACATAATCACCAAAAATTTATTTTGTTTGGGGGCTAAAAGGAAGAGAACAATAAAAGATGACATTCAGGCCTCTGGTCTGAGCAAGCATATCTGTATGGTAGTGCCGTTAAACATAGAGAGAGAAGAGGGTTTGGAAAATGATGCTAAATTCAATGTCAGATATATTGGATTTGTGTATATATGAGACATTCAAGTAGACAAACTCAGCAGGCATCTGTAGAATATAAGTTTGAAGTTTAAAAAAATAACTCTTGGCTAGAGATACAGATTTGCGAATAATTAGTCTACAATGAATTTCTCATGTGATATAATATACATTGTTAGTGTTCTTATCATGTCTGGCTTATTGTACGAATTTGATCCTATATGAGGGATCCTGCAAATCAGTTTTCACAGTCAAATAATGTGATGTGGAAATTAAAACAAGAAAGGATCCAGGTTCAGGTCTGTCATAAAATTAACTGTATGATCTGAGACAAATTAGATATACCTGGGTATCTTTTTTTGTTTGTTTTTTCATTAGTAAAACAGGTAAAAGAAAAAAGGAAGCTATTCCTTTCTGTTTTTTGGAGAGGGGAGGTAGGTACTGGAGATTGATTCTAGGGACATTCTATCTCTGAACTCCACCTCCAGCCCCTTTATAAAATTTGAAATAGGTTCCGGCTAAGTTGCCATGGCTGGCCTTGAACCCACAATCTTCTTGTCTGGGCTTCCCAAGAACTGAGATTTCATGCCATTCCAAGCAAAAGTGAAGCTATTTCTCATTACTCTTCACATATGATCAGGTAGTTGCTGGGTTCAAATACATTAATGGGCATAAAGGACATCAAATAGTTGCTGTGTTATGTGAGTAGTTGTATTGAATTAGATCCCCACTCATTCACATGCTGCCATGATTTAAGGTAGTGGCAGTTGTCACAGAATAGTTTCATAATGCCAAAAGACTATCTTATTGCATATCTGCTCATTCCTGTACTCATGAACTCTTGAGTGAACATTTTATAAATGTGGAATTTTGGGGTCAATGGATATATGCATTTAAAATATTTCTAGATATTGCCTAATTGCCCTTCAAAACATTGTCTGAAAATGGCTAATTCCCCACATCCTCATAACACTATATATTATCAATAGAATCTTTGGTGATGTGATATTTTGCCTATTGCTTAAAATTTACATTAAATTTAACTTTTCTGGGAGTGAGAATAAAATTTTGTTGAAGACAGTAGGTTGTGATGATTCTTTACTAAGAATGAGACTGGAAAAAATTTTATCCTGTAATCTGTGGAAAAACTTCTATCCTGGAATATATGAGGTGGCTGACTTGGGATATATTGAATATTTTAGAATTAGAAAACTTGCTTATCTCCTAAATAACATTTTAGTACCTTGACAAAACTTCCACATAGAAGAAATTCAAAGTGGTAGTAGCATCCTTGACCTCTCTGTGACTTTCTAGAATTCTGGATAAATGTAATATTCTCCATATTTTATGGATCAAACTTAATTCACATCAGTGTGGTGAGATAAATGATTGAATTATTGAAAAACAATGTGAAGCTGCCAGATCCTATGGTAATTTCTTGAATCGCTAAGCATTTTCCCCCCATGAGAATCTGGTATAAGTTACCCCACAGCTGCAAGAGATCTGATCAAGGAAAGGGACCAAGGATGACATCAGCAAAAGCATTACTGGCTTCCTGTTTCTGTATACTCTTAAAATATCATGAGGCTGAAATGCAAAGAGCAAGGGAAAATACTTGGAATGAAGCTGGATCCAGGTTTACATGCCAGATTGATTTTTGGCAGTTTAATCACTTAGCAATTGAATTGTTTATTCTTGTTTATTTTCTGGTTGCTAAGATGACTTGATCAGATCAACTGTTCTGGGATCTATACATTCTTCTTTAACTGAGGGAGAAAAAGAAGAATCCCATGTGCCCTAATCTAAGTATGACCTTTAATGGGTTATAATGATCTAATATGTTAATTGAAGATCAGAGATGCATCTGATAATACCTGACTTTGGCAACTTTTCTCGATTTCAAAGCCATTTATTTCACATTTGTTCTTGCAAAAATCCTCCGAGGCAAGGATTATTATCTGCATTTTACAACAGAGTCAGAATTGGAGCCCAGTTTATTTATCTCTCATGCTTTCCCCTAGACAGATAGAGAAAATTTCCGTTGAGTAGAGGTACGACAGTTACTTTAAAAATATAAAAACAAGCTGTGAAATTTTGATTAGAAAGGAGAAAAATATCATAGTATTAAAGAAAAATCACTGGCACATTCTAACTGTACATGATAGTGAGATTCATAGTGATAAATTCATATATGCACATAGCATTATTTAGATTGTATCCTTCCTTGTACCTCTCGTGTATCATAGAATTAAAAAAAAACTTTAGGAAACCAGACATTTAATTTTTGAGTTCAATTCACACCAAAACATCCTCTAAATTTGGAATGATTACAATATAGATGAGCATTAATTTTATTTTTACAAGTAAAAGTACCCTTACTAGATACAAAGATTTCTAAACATTTTGCATTTTCATCATTATAATTATGAAATGAAAACAAAATATCCCCAGTGTCATGCATTGAATTCAGTAAAATTACTAGCCAGGCCAGGCGTAGTGGTGCACACCTGTAATCCTAGTACTTGGGAAGATGAGACAGGAGGATCACAGGTTCAAGGAAAACTTAGTGTTAATCTCAGCAACCTAATGAGATCCTGTTTCAAAACAAAAAATAAAAATGGCTGGGGGTATAGCTCAGAAGTAGAATGCTCCTGGATTCAATCCCCAGTGCCTCCCCCAATAATAAATAAAATAAAATTACTAACCAGGTGCAGTGGTGCACACCTTTAATCCCAGTTCTTGGGAGGCTGAGATAGGAAGATTATAGGTTCAAGGCAAGCACACAGTAACTTAGAGAGACTCTGTTTCAAAAAAAAATTTAAAACGCCTGGGGGTATAGTTCAGAGATAGAACTCCCTGGTTTCAATCCCCAGTGCCATAAAAAATTACTAAACGTCCATCATTTATATGATATGTACTTGCAGTCTAGTAGGGGAGGGACACAGTAGATAAGACAAGTAGATATAGAACTAAAATGCCAAATAGAATATAAAAGCTTAAATGTTCTTGATGTTCAGAGAATGGAAAAGTCCCATCCAATGAGGTGAACAAAAAGAAGTAGAGATGGTGTCATAAAAGAGGTCGCGTTCGGAAAGAACCTTGACAGAAAGATGGCCAAAATCTTAACTTGCAGAAGAGACAAAAGGGTTCCAGGAAGATGAGAAGTGATTCACATAAAGTCTTGGAGATGAGAAAGTCTAATGTGTTTGGAGAATGGTGATAATCCAGTTTGTTTCAGACACAGTGTACCTTTAGAAGTGTGGGCCAAGGGGAGGACAGAAAAGTAGAAGGAAATCATATTGAAGAGGACTTTGAGATCCAAGTACAAGAGTTTACCAAAGAACTGGTGCACACTGATAAACAACTGAGTTTCTGATCTAGAAAAAGGACATGGTCAGATCTGAACTCAAAGCAAATAAAGCTGATAGCTCTGTGCAGGGCACATGGCAGTGTGAACATTGGGAGACTATTGAAGTAGTTGAGCTAAGTGACAAAAGTGACATGAAATACACATTGTAGTCTTTTATTGGAACATAGCCACACACATAGTGTTAGGAATTATCCATGGTTTCTCTGGTGCTATAATGACAGAGGTGAGGAGTTGTGACAGAGATCTTGTGACTCACAAATTTGGTCGACTATCTGGACATTTATGAAATATTTTTTGACCAGGTACTAAAGAATTACCCCTATGTTGTGGTAAATGGCAAGATCTCATTCTTGTTTTTACCTGAATAATATTCATATATATATATATATATATCATATAGATAGATAGATAGATAGATAGATAGATAGATAGATAGATGAGCCTTGAGGATATTATGCTAAGTGAAATTAGACAGATACTTAAAGAAAAATATTGTATGATCTCATGTATATGTAGAAGCAAATAAATTCATCTGTTTATGGACACTTAGGTTGATTCCATACCTTGGCTATTTTGCATAATACTACAATGAATACAAGTACAGATATTATTACAAGGTGGTGATTTAATTTTCCTTGGGTATATACTCAGAAGTAGAATTGCTGGGTCATATGTTTTATTTTTAATTTTATGAGGAAACCCCATACTATTTTCTATAATGGTTGTACTGATTTACATTTCCACCAATACTGTGCACTATTTGCTATCTTTTCACTTTTTTTGCTCAGTGCTTTATTCTTTTCTTTTTTGATTACTGAATTATGATCATTCATACATATGGGATTCATTGTGAAATAATTGTATATGTATGATTTGACCAATTTCATTTCCCAGTACTTCTACTTTCCTGCTGCCCCTCCCTACCCCCTGATCCACTTCCTTAGTCTACTGGTCTCCCTTCTGTTTTCATGAGAGCCCTTTCATTTCCTATTTTCTCTTTTGCTTCCACATATGAGAGAAAACATATAACCTTTGACTTTTGGGTTTCCTTTTCTGATACTGGGGATTAAGCCCAGGGAAATTCTACCTCTGAACTACACTTTCAGCTCTATTTTATTTCTTTTTATTTTGAAACAGGGTCCTGCTAGGTTGATGAGAGTCTCAGTACTTGCTGAGGCTATCCTCAAACCTGCAATCCTCTGGTCTTAGCCTCCCAAGTACTGGGTTACAAGCATGCACCAGTATATCTGGCAGTTATTTTTTAATGTTGATACTTTTTAGTTCTTTATGTGTTTGGAGTATTTATTAATTCTCTCTCAGAAGAGTAGCCGACAAATATTTTCTCTTATTTCTGTAGGTTCTCTCTTCACATTGTTAATTATTTCATTTGCTGTGCAGAAGTATTTTAACTTCATTCTTTCCCATTTATTATTTCTTGGTATTATTTTACTGAGTTATAGAAGTGCTAGTGAGGAAGTTATTGCTTTTGCTTATATGTTAGAGTATTGGCCCTATGTTTAATTCTAGCAGTTGCAGTTTCTAGTCTAATTCCTAGGTCTTTGATCCATTTTGATTTGACTTTTGTTCCAGAAATAGGAATCTAATTTTATTCTTCTATATATGGATATCCAGTTTCCCCAGCACCACTTTTAAAGGGACTTTTTTTGGGGGGGGGTGGTACTGGGGATTGAACCCAGGGGCATTCTACCTCCAAGCTACACCAAGTAGCGAAGCTGGCCACAAACCTACGATCCTCCTGTCTTAGCCTCCCAAGTACTGGGATTACAAACATGCGCCACCACACCCAGCTTGAGACGATCTTTCTTGAAGGTATGTTTCTGGCATCTTTGTCAATACTCATATGATTATATCTGTGTGCGTTTGTCTTTATGTCTTCTGTAAATGATAGTCATGAGGGTGCTGTTTGTAGTTCAAATTCAGAGGAAATGGTCCACATATTTGCTTCTTTGGAAAGCTGTGGTTAATACACATTACTGCCAGCGTGATCAAGGAGGTGTGACTTCTAACACTTTGAGAAGCAAAGAACTTTGGTGCTAGTTTCTATATAACATTGTATAGAATTTCCTTAAAGTGAGATCCAAAAGACAACTCTCTGGAATTTATCCTTGGATATTCATAAAAATCTGGACTTCTTTGTCTGCCCATATCTCGTATTGGGTCATATCTACTTCCTTTTATTTCTCATTCCCCAATTCAGAAGTGATATTTGTTATAGCTTATGTAAAATTTTAGGTGTGGAGCATGTGTGTGTTGTTAACTATTTCTGCTTTCTGTTAACTATTTCAACTATTTCATGGTTCTTTCTACCCAATTTTCCCCATCATTTCCCCCTAATCTAGTCACGATGGCTTCATTTCCCCTTTTTGAGCCTGATGACATAATTTTATTGCAAAAAATACCTCCCACCCCAAGTGCCTTGCATCGCTGTGGTAGTATGTAGATTAACCCTGTCCACCTATTCTTTGCACTAATTAAGGTGATTTAAGGTTTGTATTAACAAAGGTTGCTTAAAAATACACATCACTAAAGACAGAGGGAAAGGTAAAAGACAGTACTTGTCTCTATGTTTACCACAAAGATGTTCCACAGACCAGTAGGATAGTGGAAGGAAATTGCGAGAGGAAGGGGAAGAGGGGAAAAAGAAGAACAGATGAAGGAAACAATTCAAATAATGCTATGTCCATACATGTAGATATGCTACCAATCTCAATAGCATGTAAGGAGAAGGTGAGGGAGTGGGATGAAATCAGAAGAGAATCATATCAAGTGCTGTGTTTATGTATGTTTCTGTCAATTTGAAACACACTATGATGTATAATTACAATTCACCAAAAAGTATAAAAAATGAGAAAGAAGATGTTTGATAAGCAGTAGAAAAATTTTAGACTATGAAACAAGTTTAACAATTTTAGAGAAAATTCACTTCCCTATTTAAGAAAACAACTCTTTCCCTTCATATGTAGCTAGTAGAAAAATCAGGAATTATTCTTTCTCAGAACTGCTGCTTCTCCAAAGCCAGGGGTGAGTAGGATTTCCATTTTTAAGTCAAACATAAAGTCAGAATACTATAGTGATCCATGCATACCCAAGTTTATAGCAGGTCTAAATTATGGAACCAACACAGGTGTCCTTCAGTAGTTGAATAGACAAAGAAAATATGGTATATACACATACTTGCATTTTACTCAGTCATAAAGAAGAACCAAATTCTCATTTGTAGGAAAATGGAAGAAATTAGAGAATACTACGCTAAATGAGATTAGTCAGTCTCAGAAACAGTGGTATGTTTTCTTTCATTTGTGGAAACTAGAGAGAAAATAGGAAAAATAAGAGACTTTAAAGTATGGAACGATAGATCAGTAGAGTAGTTGAAGGGGGTTAGGGATGAGAATTAGGGAAAGGAAGAGGAGGGACTGGGGAAGGAAACAGTTCAAATAATACTATGACAATATGTGAAGATATTACTCCTAATCTCACTAACTTGTGTGGGGAGGAAGGAAGCAGAGCAGAGTGGGATATGGAGTGAATTCCCCCAAGAACTGTGCATGTGTTTGTAACACATTGAATATCACTTTGATGTATAATTGCAATGCATCAATAAAATAAAATAAAAAGAAAACAGATATAAATACAACAGAACAAAATATAAAACAACCTAATTCATTTATCCAGATGCTGACATCCATAATACAACAGATAGATAAAAAAGAAGTAAAAATGACTGCCAAGTGTCCAAGAGAGAGTAATATCACAAATTTGTCAAAATTTCTTTAAATTGGTGAATGGATTTGTATCCAAATGAATCTTAGAAATTATATTATGCCATTTACTATTTATCTCACACATAGATATTAGAGACATTGTCATAGATTATAATCTCTTCCTCTGAGACTACTTTGCTTGTTTCTTAGCAGGCACATGTATGTGACCTTGCACTAAAATGATTGTGTATTTCTCATATCCCCTCTATCATACTGAGAGTAGTGACTGTATTATTTGTATTGATTTTTTACTCTTTCCCATGCTAAGCATAGCACATTGCACTTAGTACACACTTAATACACTTGTTGCATGAAACTGACCACCCAGATAAAAGTTAATGGAGAAACTGGATATCAGGGACAACACCTTCAGAGATAATAAACAGCATGATGACTGAGGAAAGACCATTGAATTCTATATGAATCCTAAGTAAAATTTATTAAACACCTACTGTATGAGACTCCATGATCTTGGTGACATTTCCAAAGTGCTGCACAACATATTCTTAGCTGAAGGCAATAGCATAATGTGGTGAAAATATCACAGAATCTGGAGGAAGGAAACCTGAGTCCAAATATTTGTTCACAGGGCCTTTTACTAGTACCTAAGTGTGAGCCACAGGAACAAAAATTTGTATCTTCACAACACTCTAAAGTCAATTTTGCTGGCAATGTCAAATATTTTACTAGTTCTTTCCATATGTATCTTCATTGTATATGTCTTGTGCCTGATGTAACTATCCAATACTAGCTTTTAGAACATATTACTCATGCTGAACTTGTGTTCAAGTAGTATGAGAACTTTTTAAAATTAAAGTACATATTTTAATTATTTATTTATTTATTAGTGAATTGTACTCATACATCTTGATGCAGTTCAGGATGATAGAGGCATACATTCACACATTACTTCTTGAGCCTCCCCCAGTTCCCACCCCACTTCTTCTCCCTCCCCACCTTCTCATGCTCAGCATAGTGATTGTCTTTGATGAGTTTGTCTATGCACAGCATGTCCATTGAGGTGTTTCCCTCTTCAAGTCTTCCTCCCCCTCCCGTCTCCCTCAGTTAAGTCCCCTCCTTCACTCCACTAAGGTTTCTCCTTCTTTGTCTAGAGTCCCTCCTATGTTCCATTTTTTTCCCCTAACTCCCGCATATGAAGGAGAACATCTGACCTTTCACTTTTTGTGACTGCCTAATCTAACTGAACATTATGTTCTCCAGGTCTATTTTCCTGCAAATGCCATAATTTTGTTCTTTATGGCTGAGTAGAATTCTATTGTGTACATAGTTTTATAAGCCATTCATCTGTTTATGGACACCTTGGCTGGTTTCATAGTTTGGCAATTGTGAGTTGTGCAGCTATAAACATAGATATGCATGCATTACCATGGTAATCTGGTTTCCATTCTTTTGGGTAGATACCCAGGAGTATTGGGGATTGAACCCAGGAGTGTTCTACCTCTGAGCTATATCCCCAGCCCTATTTTTATTTTGAAGCAGGATCTCAATTGCTGAGGTTGGCCTTTAATCAGCAATTTTCCTGTCTCAGCTTCCTAAGTACTAGGATTACAGGCATGCATCACCATGCTCCTTCAGAATTTTAAAACATTTACTGAACACTTTGGGACAGGCAAATGCTAGGTAAAGACTTGGACATGGTCTTGACCTTTGAGTTTAATGAGGAAATAATTATAATGATTATAGAAATAAATAGTTACTCTTATGGTTTGAAATGTCCCCCAAAAGTTCTTTTATTGAAATCATGGTCACTATTGCAGGAAGGTTCAGAGGTGGGCATGTCTGGAGGAGGTAAGTCACTGTGGGTGTGACCTTGGAGACTATATATGTCCCTGGCCACTTCCTGTCTCTTTTTCTCTCTCTCTGATTCTGGACACCATAAGCTGAGATCAGTTTTCCTCCACTGCTCGGCTATTATTTTTTTCTTTGAAAAATAAGTATGATATAATCCTCAAATAATTATTATTGGTGCCTAGAGATGGAGCAAATAATTTTCTGTGAAAATGACAATAATACTTAACTCGTTGGTTTGGTATAAGATTCAGATCTGATTATATATATATATATATATATATATATATATATATATATATATATATATAATCTCTTGGCATCTATTACATATTCAATAAATAAAAACTAAAATAGGAGAGATAATGTGTTTCTGGATGAGAAATGTTTGATTCTCGATGGGTGCCTGAAGTTGTAGATAGTATCAAACTCTATATATCTATGTTTTTTACTATACATACATACCAATGGTAATATTTAATTTCTAAATTGGGAATATAAGGAGATTAACAATAACTAATAATAAGGTGGAACAACTATAACATATGCTGTAATAAAAGTTATACGGGTACATCCTTCCTGTTTCTCTCAAAATCTTATTGTGCCATACACACCCTTCTTTTTTGTGATGATGTGAGATGATTCAATACCTATGTGATAAGATCAAGTGAAGTGACATAGACATTGTGATGTAAGATTAGGCTACTATATAAAGCTTACTTGAGCACAAGCACTGCAAGAGCATGCAATAATCCAATAACTCAAATGCTACCAAGTGATTCATGGATGAATAGAAATCATATCTCTAACCTGAGCTATCTTAACATTTTGCTCATGTCTCTTTTAAAGACATGCATGGCTTAATATTCTCACATAGTTATCATTTTCATCGTGAGAGCACATAATACTACATAGGCATTTATCAGAAGAAAACATACATCGGGCCTACATATGAAAATATGCTCTATATGACCAAACATTATAGAAATGTGAAACAAACCCATGATGAGATATCATCTCATCCCAGTTGGAATGTCCACACTCTAAAAGCTGATAAAACAGGTATTGGCAAAGATGTGAAGAAAAACGAGTCTATAACTTTTCTTCTTTAGTGCCAAGTCATTCTTTAAGAGTAGTTGTATAGTAATGTATTTTCTATTTTTTCTTTTATTTAAGGATACCTTCATTTTAAGGAAGTTCTGATAGTTTCCTCAGATAGAGAATTCACATCAACGGTTCCTTTATTTCATTACTTAAAAGGTATTAGGCCATTTCTTTCTTGGCACCATGATTTCAGATAGTGTCTCCAGATGCCAAATTAGTGTTAACATGGGTTTAGTGTTTGCATAGTGACCTTATAAAATATGTTCTGTACATTTTTAATGTAAATTCTGCAAATCCTTTAGTGTGTGTGGGTGCTAACGTCTTTGTTCAGTAATAATCACCTAATGATTGGGCAGAGATTTCCTGGAAAATTTAGTTCCCTAGTCTTTTTTTGTTGTGGTACTGGGGATTGAACTCAGAGGCATTCTACCTCTAAGCTACACCCCAAGACCTATTTTTTATTCTTTATTTTGAAACAGGGTTTCACTAAGTTGCGGAGGGCCTCACTAAGTAGCTGAGGCTGGCCGTGAACCTGTATCCTCCTGTCTCAACCTCTCAAGTACTGGGATTACAGGCATGCACCACCACTCCTGGCTCCCCTGCGTGCGCCACCACTCCTGGCTCCCCTAGTCTTTGTTACTAGGAAACGTGTGCAAGTTACTACACACCTTCAACACTCAGCTGGTCAGTTTTAAATCTGCCGTAGATTTCACTTCTTCCTTGTGTTGTCTTAAGGTCTTCAATAAGTGAATTCTTAATGCCTTTTCAGGTCTGTCTTGAGCATGTGCATAGCCATGAAGATGCACCTAGCCCTACACATGTGGGTGGCCTTCTAGATTTTTAAAAAATATGCTAACACTTTAAAAACACTTTATGGAACTACTATTCCATAGCTTTTCTTTGTAGCCATTTAGTTTAAGTTATAGTCTGCCCCACTTATTATGTACCACTTCAGGCACCTATAATCTTAAATAATTTCAAAATTGATAGAACTAGACAACATTATGTAGGTGAGATCAGCCAGTCTCAGAAGGTCAAGGGTCATATGTTTTCTCTCGTATGTGGAAACTAGAGAGAAAATAGGAAACAAGGGGGACTTTAGATAAATCAGAGAAACCAGTAGAAGAATGGAAGGGGATTGGGGAGGGATATAGAGAGGGAGAAAAGGAGGATTGCCAAAAGAAAACAGTTCAAATAACGCTAGGTCCATATGTGAAGGTATCACTACCAATCTCACCATAATGTACAGAGAAGAGGAGCGGGGAGCAGGGTGGGATGGGGAGGAAAATACACCATGTGTGCATATGTTTGTATCACTTTGAATCTCTCTATGATATATAATTACACTGTGCCAATATAAGTATACAACTAACTAAATAAATTCAGATAATTTAAAAAAGTGCTTGTAACACGCCCTCAGAAATAATGTTGTTCATTTTGGGAGATCTCTATGTCAGGTCAAACAATCCCTGTTAGTGATATCTTCCAGGGAATGTCCAGACAGACCCTATAATGATGATGGCAAGATGCTGCTTTTTACCATGATTGCAAGCTATCAGCTTTGAAGATTTCCCAGGTCTCAGGAGAGGGTGATGAGAATAGAGCAAGTTAGAATATTACTAAACCAACTGCTGTTATTAAGATTCAGCCACTTTTATCAAGTGAATACTTCTTGGATTGTTGAAAGTCTTGAGCTAATTTCCAGAGTCCTGAAAATGTTGATTTCTAAAATAAATTTCTAAATATTCTAATTGCTTTTATATAGCACAGTTTCAAAGGTCCTTATTCCATCAGTTTATTCAGTCTTGATGCTGAGGGCATATCTTTTTAATATTGTGTTATGAAAAAATGGGACATATACATAAAGTATTTACTTCTCTTGCACAATGAAATATGATTGCTATCTCGAAAAACATGTGTAAACATTAAGCTCTGTTCTGCACTAGAATTTTTTTTCACAGAACACTTTTACTCAAAAGAAGAACTGAAAGAAAATTATGATTATTTAATTGGGTATTTATCCAGCCTCCTTTAAAAAGTGACCAAAGTGACCCTGTCCATTCAAAGAAAAACAACTAACAAGTATTTGTTGCCAAGGAGAAAACTTGAGTTTTCAAGCAAAAATTAAAACATTGGAAAATGTGCACCCATCATCATAAGCTTATTACCTTTCTCTTACTTAAAGAATTTTCTCATTAAATGAGTGGTGATAGCAACAAATATTATGCATTTTTCATATAGTATGGTGAATGTGTCATAATTTTCAAACTCAATGTCTTAATCTGTTTTCTGTTGGTATAGTCAAATACCTGAGACTGGGTAATTTACAAAGGAAAGAGTTTATTTTAGATCATGGTTCCAGAGGCTGGGAAGTTCAAGAGTATGTTGCCACATCTGCTTAGCCTCTGGTGAGGGCTGTGTGTTGTTTCAATTCATGGAGGGAATTGGAAGAGTGAGAGGTGAATTTGGAAGAGAAAATGCGGCTGGACTCCTGTGGTAGCCAACCCATCCCCAAGAGCAGGAAATTTATCCATTAATGAGGGCTTTGCCTTCATATTAGTTGGGGTTCACTAGAGTAGCAAAACTCACAGGATATGCCTATAGTAAAAGTGGAATGACCAAATCAGCTTAAAGTCCAAAGAAGTGTAATCTCAAGTGGCTACTTGACATGAAGACCTGGAGGAACCAGCAGCAGGATGAGCAGTCCAAGAGTCTTAGAATAGAAGCACCCAGTGAAGCACCCTAATGCACATGATGTACTTTCACAAACATATCAAAGTCAATCACTAAACTGAACATGAGGAGGGAGTGCAAGGGAGTGGGGCGGGAATTGGGGAAGGGTTAAATGAGAAATGTGCACATGTCTGACTTTACCAGCTTGTACCTAAAAAAGATGTATGATTACAATGCACCAATTAAAAATAAAAAAAGAATAGAAGCACTGGATAATGCAGTCCCAGTCCCAAGTCCAAGATGGAAAGGCCAGGACATTCTCTGAAGAAATGGTGGTGAAAGTCCAGTTTAAAGAGCAGAAGGGCTGAAGGCAAGATATCCCAGGCAGGAACAGATGCACTTTTCTCAGAAAGAACCACACATGCATTCAGATAACTTTCTTCTTTTGATCCAGGTCCTGCTGCCTACATTCAGGGCAGGACTTCCTTTTCCATCTGTCATTACATAAGCCAATCATCTCATCAACACACCCAAATCTTAAGTGTTTCATAATCCAGTCAAGTTGACAATTCAGATTAACCATCACAGCTTTCAAGACCAAGATACCTCCCTTTAAGCCCCATCTCCCAACATTGCTGTGTTGAAGAATTAATGTTCCAACACATTAACTTTGGGAGAGCACATTCAAATCATAACACTCCCCAAGCCCATATTTTCCAAAAGACCGGTGCATACTATAATGTTTAAAATATGACTGAAAGATACATACAAAGTATAAGATAAACTAGTAAACTCTAGTGAAATATAGTAGGAAATGTTTCTTGGTATATTTTCAGAATCTACACTGTAATTATTGGTGAACTTTCATCATTCTGGTTAATTTACAACATGTAGACCCAAATGGTCAGTTATTTGGCTGAACAAAACTTCTTATGGGAATCATTTAAAATACATTTCTTTAGAAATCCACATATTGCCAGACCAAACATTTCCTTTCTCAGGCCTGAAGATCCCTCATAGGAGCCTCAAGAAGTGGCCATGGAGCGGGTGTGGTGGCACATGCCTGTAATTTCTATACTTGGGATACTGGGACAGGAGGATCATAGTTTTGAAGACAGCCTCAGCAACTTAGTGAGACTCTCAGCAACCTAGTGAGACCCTGTTTCAAAACCAAAAATTAAAAGCACAGGGGATGTAGCTCGGAGGTAGAATACCTCTGGGTTCAATCCCCAATACCAATAAAAAAAAAAAAAGTGGCCATCTGTTGATACCTGTCTCCAAAACCAGCCTCCACAGTTCAGGAAAATAAACAATGCTTTCAGCTATAAAGTATGTTTTCCTTCCTGAAAGAAGATACTTCAGTGTATGACTCAAAAACTTTTAATGGAAAATATGCAAAAATTAAATCCCTTCAAAGACTGATTTATTCCTATCACAAAGATTCATTTCCTTTCATTTTACTGATTACAGTTTTAAGGGCTCTTTGGAGAAAAAAATTCTTTTGAAATTACCCTCTGCCTTCATTTTTACTGTTATTGCCCTAGTCTATGATCTTATTACCTTAAACTTAAATTATTGAAATATGCCCCCAAAGAGCTCTGTTTTGCCCCTGTCTGCAGTCTATTCTGTGCACGATTTTATCAGTGATCTTTCAGAGGTGGTTGAAAGAGGTCAGGAGCTAGAGTCAAACAGATTTAGATATGAATCTTGCCTCACTCAATTACTTATTTTATAATTTTGGGAAAGTTAAACAACCTTTCTATGTTTCAATCCTCCAGTAGACAAGATAATATTAGTTCCTACTTCATAAGATTAGTTGAAAAATTAAATGAGATTATGTGTGTGATTTGCCTAGAATGGTGAAAGTACACAGAAAATATTCAATAAATAGTAGTTTTCATTTCCCTCCTTCAGTTTGTTTAAAATCCATCAGTAGCTTCCTGTATTCTATGGCTTCTATACTTTAAGAATATAGCAAGAATGTCTTCCATACTTTAAGAATGCTTCCATACTCAAAATTTCTTTCACACTTTTTCCAAAAATGCACTATGCTTCAGACAATTTTGTTCTTATTGTCATACACATAGTAAATGTTTATTTATTTATTTGTTTGTTTTTATGGAACTGGAGGTTGAATCCAGGAGCATTCTTCCTCTGAGCTACACCTCCAGCCCTAATTTTTATTCTTTATTTGGAAACAGGGTCTCATTAAGTTGCAGAGGGCCTCACTAACTAGTTGTCTCAGCCTCCCAAGTACTGGGATTATAAGCATGCACCACCACACCTGGCTCACATGTTTATTTTCATTCATGTCCTTGGTAGTACTTTTTTTTAATCTCCTAGAATTCCTTGACTTTTCTCCTGTTGTTGTTGTTGTTATTATTATTATTATTATTATTATTATTATTATTGTTATTGTTATTATACTGGAGTTTGAAACCAGAGGCATTTTTACCTCAGAGCTATACACTAGCCCTATTTCATTTTTTTAAATTTTTAATCAGGGTCTCACTAAGTTGCTGAGGGTCTTGCCAAGTATCTGAGACTGGCCTTGAATCTGTGATTGTCCTGTCTCAGCCTTCCAAGTATTGGGATTAAAGGCATGTGCCACCATACCTGGCTCCTGTTAAATTGGTTGGACTTCAGACACTCCTATGTTCATCCAAAGTTTTCTCATGTTCCATGTATTTGCTTTTTTGCATGTGTGTTTAAATAATCCCAGTTTTAAAAACTTAGCTACTGTGATCTCATCTTAAGCAATTTTGTCCACAAAAATGGATACTTAAATTGCTAATTCTATTACCTTTTTTTGGTACTTGGAATTGAATTCAGGGACATTCAACCTCTAAGCTACATCCCAAGACCTATTTATTTATTTACTTTTGAAACAAGGTCTTCTCTAAGTTACCTTACACTGGCCTCGAACTTGCCATAGTCCTGTCTCAGCCACCCAAGTACCAGGATCACAGGTGAGTTCCATTGTAGCTAGCAAATTGTGTGGCATTTTAAAGTCTTAAAGAATGCATAATTTTTTAAAAAATAAAAGCTATTCCTTGTACTATCTAAAATACAAAAACCTTTTATTTCTCCAGTAGGTTATAGTCTAGACATTGGGAACACTGCTTAAACCAAAATTTGCCTATTGAGCAAGGACCAGAAAACCTTCCCAAACAGTTTCAATCCATGATGAGTTATCTAAACTTCCACTCAATTTAATAGCAAATCATACACTATGCTGTGTTTTCTAATTATTTTATGAAAGAGACTCTTGGAAACATATTTTATGCTTCTGAATCCTACTCTTCCCATTCAACAATGAAAACATTGTTTATTGTTGTAACATATTAAGTATTTGTTGAATGATTAAATAAAAATGCACAAGCATACGCTTTGGATCTATAACTAGACATGGTAAGTTCCTTTTTTATTTTTAATTAATTAAATAATAATTAATTATTGCTGTACTAGAAATTCAACCTAGAGGAGTTCTTCCTCCAAACTATAGCCCTTGCCTATTTTGTTTTTATTTTGAAACAGGGTCTCTATAATTTGCTGAGGGTCTTGCTTTCCTGGTACCTGAAATTCTCCTATCTTGGCCTCCCAAGTACTGGAATTATAGGCATGTGCTGCTATGTGCAGCTCTTGGGAAATTCTTGAAGAAAGTTTATCAAAACAATTCACATTCACTACTTTACATACAAAAAGAATTGACATCACAGTTTACTCTGTCCTATATATTTTTATTTACTTATTGTTTCAGAAGGGATTGGTGGTAGTTTAAAAGGATGTGTACTGTAGCAAGATAATATAAATATAAAACAATGAAGACAAAATGGACAAAGGCAAAAAATTAACCATGAAAGAGGTTAATACAGAAAAGTGCACTATTAAAATGTCTCTATGTTTGCTACTGGCAGATTCTAAATTGGTTCCAAGTTTTTCAGCAGGTTATGTAGAGACACATGATCAGTTACTCAATCAATATCCATAAACTTTCCCCAGCCTGAGCCACCAAGTAAAGTAAACTAATGAGATCTATAGGAAGAAGGGAAACATTCAGAAGTCAGAACTATGGGGAAACTCAGATTTCTGCACTACTCTTTATACTCTCATGACAAGAATATTTTTTGCTTGGTTTCAGGTGATAATGATATTTTTTAAGAAAGGAAGGAGAGAGAAAGAGAAAGAGAAAGAGAGAGAGACAGAGAGACAGAGAAACAGAGAGACTGACTCCACTCTCACATCGTGGAGTCATGGAGGCCAGAAACAATAGCGAGCAGAAGGAGGAAGGAGAAGAGTTCCTTATATATTCCCCAAAGGCCACATTCCCAGAGACTCCCTCCTTAGCAACAAAGCTCTGCTTCCAACATGGCTACCTTGTTTCTGTGAGAGGTAGGGGGATATTCTAAATCCAAGCCATTACACTTGCTATGTTGCTGAGGCTGGCCTCAAAACTGTGATCCTTCTGTCTCAGCCTCCTAAATACTGGGATTACAGGTGTGAACCACCATACCAGACCAAAGTGCAGGCTTTCTTCTAGCACTGTTAATTTGACATCTGTGAAATGAAGGTAGAATGTGGTGATGTGATAGTTGTCAGGAAAGTGTTCCTTTCCCCCCTCTATCCCAGTGTTTGGCTTTAGAGTTCAACAGGTCTGCAGTTTTTTTGTTGTTCAGAGTAGGATAATACCCTAGAAAAACTGGCTCACACTACCCAAACTCACAAGGGACACATCTGTACCAGAAAGCCAATTTAATAATTTATAGTGAGCAATAGACCTGCCAAATGGACTGAGATACGTGTTGGCCTGTCAGTGTATTCCCTTTTCAGTAGGGATGCCAAGTCAGAAAACCAAATTAACAACAGATTGGAGCTGGACAAATCTATGAAATAAGAATTAGAAAGGGGAGTGTAAGGTCAAGCTTGTTTCATTTGACACATATCAGCCAGGCTGAGTACCCTCTTCCTTTGCCAGTTGTAACAAGTTATGAACCAAGCTCTTAGCTTCCAATGTCAAAAGCTTTTATTTTTCATCCCTTGATGTCCTCATGAGTTTTCTTTGACAGTGCTGAGTGTTGGTCATGGCTTCACCTAGCTCTCTAATGGTTCTGGTTTTATAAAAAAGGAGCCTATTATTGCAGTGCAATAGTTCACACCTGGAATCCCAGTACTTGGGAGGCCGAGACAGGAGGATCTCAGGTTTGAGGAGAGCCTCAGCAACTTGATGAGACACTCAGCAACTTAGCAAGGTCCTGTTTCCAAATAAATAACACCAGGCTGGGGATGTAGGTCAGAGATAGAAAGCCCCTGGGTTTAATCTCCAATACTGAGAAAAATTTAAAAAAAGTAAAAAAGACTGGGAGTGTAGTATGGAGATAAAATGCTCCTGGTTCAATCACCAGTACCAATTTACAAAAATGAGGAAAACAAAAAAGAGTGTGTTGTAGATCCAAGTTGCCCTCCTGTAAACATGCTGCAACTCACTTCCTTTTTTTAATCAGTTATATCTGTGAAAGAAAATGCTATCCTTTGACCTGACTCACACTAATTTATTTTTTTTCTTTGCTATTCATATTACTCAGAAGGCTCTCTGCAGCTCCAGGCCCCAGCTTCTGAGTGTTGTTCCCCGACATACCCTGAGAGCTTTGCATTGTTTTGCAAGCCTGGTTTCTCAGAATTGCTCTCAGACTTAACCGATGCTATAGTTCCCACTTATTTGCATACATGTGAAGGTCTCAGAGGCATTGTACATAAAAATGAGAATCTTGGGAGACTCGGTAATATCTATAATTCATATATATATATATATATATATATATATATATATATATATACACACACACTTAGGCATTCTCTGAGCATTTATTCATCTATCCTCTTACTTACTCATTCAGTAAGCATTTAAAAAAATTCCTTGTGCTGGACTAGTCAGGAATACAGAAATAAATCAGACATGGTCCTTGTCCTCAAGTAGTTTACCATACAGTTAGGGGATAATTAATGTACAAAAGCAATTAAACTGCACATTACTTGTGAGCCTAGAGATGAAGGGGTAGGGAGAAGGGTACTCTAGACAGAATAGCTTAAGCAAAAGTAGTCCTGCCATTATTAGTTTTGATTTGTCTTCTTGAGATTTCCTTAGCCTTTGACCCTCCAGCCTGAGCAAGCAACTTTTCTATTCCTGAGTAAACTCTCTCCTGATTTTTCTTGAAAATCCCACCTTGTTAGAGTGTGCAGAACCTTTGACTTCTTATTTTTTGGATTTCTCTGCACCAATGAAATAAAAAAGAAATAAAACTCGACTCACGTCATCTACTCAAGGGACTTACCTTCAGTTTGTGCAAATGAGGTTTCTGTGGTGAGACACCAAATGTACTCAGCTTCCTCTTTAAAGAAGCAAATTTTCAGTTATCAACAGGATATGTGCGTGCCACTCAGAGTTAGGCATTTTTACTCCTAGCTCCTTGCAAAGAGACAAGAGTGCTTATCCAGGCTGAGCTCAAGGGTAAGTTACAGCCTAGCACCTGGGAATTGGTGGGTCCATGTGAGAGAGTTGTTGGGAGTGTAAAGATCAGGACAGAGGCAAATGCGTGGCCAGTGTCTGAATTGAAATGGTCCCTGGTTTCTCATCTCAGAATTTTTGCAGCAGTAGCAAAGATGATTGCCCTTGGGTCTGAGCAGAATACAAAGTTAGGAATAATGCCATTGGTTCCCACCATGACACCTGGAGCATGGAATTTGTGATGTAACACATTCATTGCTAAGGGCTCTTTATAAAGTGGGATCAGGAATGTGGTAAGCTAAGAGTTGTGTTCATTGCCACTCATTGGGACAATTTGGCATACTTGACCAGCAAAAGGGGACTTGAATTTCTAGTGTGTATAGTTTATCTAGTTGCATAATGAAATGAAGATTTTCAGGTAGAAGCTCCTCGCTTTGGTAAGTTTAGCTTGGAGGGCTAATAAGACAAACGGTTATTCCTTTCAGGAGAAAGGAAAGAAACTTAGCTCATAGATTTTGGAGCTGAAAGTGCTCTTAGAGATGAAAATTCCTAATAATTCAGATGAAGAAACTGAAAGCCAGTGAGGCTAAGGCGCTTAGTTAGGGTCAGCCAGCAAATTAGTGGCAGAACTTGAAGTAGGAGCAGCGACTTGTAACTCATGTTCCCTTTCCTCTACAGCAGCCTGCATCTTCCAGAGAACATTGCAAATGTACTTATGACTCCAATGAATTTTAGAATAGGAAAAGAGAAACTATATCACATGCTTTAAGAGGCTACTCAGTGGGAATTATGAGATTATTGATCCTTTAAAAGGTGTTTTTTTTTTTTTTTTTGCGGTACTAGGGATTGAACTCAGGGGCTTTCTACCCCCGAGCTACACCCCCAGCCCAATTTTTTATTCTTTATTTTGAAACCGAGTCTCACTAAGTTGCGGAGTGCCTCACTAGGTAGCTGAGGCTGGCCGCGAACACGGATCCTCTGGTCTCAGCCTTCCGAATGCTGGGATTACAAGCGTGCGCCACCACGCCCGGCTAAGGTGGTTTTTTTTTTTTTTTTTTTTTTCCAAACTTCAGCCTTACTGGCTAGCAAAGCCCAAAAGTGAGACACTTATATTTTAGTGATTATTGTCATAATTTTGAGTGCTATAATTTCTCTGATTGTGAGTTAAGATGACCAAGTCGAAAGGAGACTTTCCAGTTGGGGAGTCCCTGAAGGTGAATTGTGTGAAGTCTAGATCAGTCTAGATAGAATGACAACAGACATTCTTGTGTTTTTTCCTGTGGAGTAATATCAGTTCCAAGGATAAGGATATTTTTATTTTGGTTATTCAAGTGGAGTGGAGAATCATTGGCATTTCTATTAACTGGGGGGTATAAGAAATATTAATATGGTAAATTATTCACAATTAAAATAGGTGATATATGGGTATACTGAGGTGGCAAGTGACCTAATCTCTGCTAAGAATCAGGTCTTCTATTTAGGACAAATGTTTTTGCATTGGTTCCTGTTGAAAACAGTTCCTTCTTTGGTCAAATGTAGTTCTTTTGGGGCTCAACTGGGAAATTTGTTAAGTTCAAGTTGTACAGACTATTCAAATTCTAGCAGAGGGAGACATAAGATTCCAAATGAAGGAGTACAGTTCTGGGTGGTTTTAACTGGTGCTGGGTAACTAGCAGTGTTTTAAGCAAGTTGGAGTCCTATGAGTCAGGTCAGTTTACCGTTCCTTTAGCAAAGAAGTAGAGATGTTTGTTGTAAAACCACACTTCAAGAGTTTCAATAATCAGGGCGATGGCTGACAAAGAGACTACACTTTATTTAAAATCTTTGGGCAAAAAGGTTTACATATACTCCAGGTCAGGCTTTTTGCAGGGAAATATTCAATTATTATTATTATTATTATTATTATTATTATTATTATTATTTTGGCAGTACTGGGGATTGAACCCAGGGGCATTCTACCTCCAAGCTACACCCCCGGCCCTATTTTATTTTTTATTTGGAAACTCACTAAGTTGTGGAGGGCCTAAGTAACTGAGGCTGGCTGTGAACCTCCTGTCTCAGCCTTCCAAGTACTGGGATTACAAGTGCGCTCCACCATACCCAGCTTCACCTATTATTGATTTACATGCTTCACAGGCAGAGCAAGGAAGTAGATTGATCAAACTATAAGGAGTCTAGAAGTCTGGATTATAGCTCAAGTTCTGTCAATGGTTTATTGTTTGGCATTGGGCAAGTTGCTTCATGTATATGTATCTCAATAGAATTCACCTATAATAATGGAGAAGGGCTTGGAATACAGGATCCTAGAAATGCAATGATTTGATTTTAGGTTACTAAGTAGAGTATAACTTGGCAACTGCTGAGAAAGTTATATATCATGGAACAGTAAGTCATGAAGCCATAGTAGGGAACCCTAATTCGAGAAGACCTTTGTAGATGTAGTTCAGATCTTCAAGAGAACCTAGTTATCTTTCATAATGGCCATGATATTTCTTTCAGATAATATATTTATAAGAGCTTTATCTTTCATGCCACAGGCAAATGTCTTGCACATAATTTCATTTTTTAAAAATAAAACATGATACAGCACAAACAATAAATAAGGGAAAGGGTTCTGAAATCTGATTTCCACAGTGATGATGATGCTCATTCAGTATTTCTTAATCTTTTAAAGCCATAGTTCCCTTTGAGAAACATAAGTTTTACTTTAAGGTTGCTGTGGACTTGCTTCCTTAGGAACCAAACACTGAATACATAGAAAAATCTGCACTGAAATTTTTGAAGTATTGTGTGCTCAACAGTCAGAAAGATATTATAGATTTATACTTGCAGTAGTTTATATTGAAAGGGCAATATTTTTATTTTTTGCATTACATATATATAAACACACACACATATGTACTTTTACTGTTGCATTGTAGTGCCACATCATAATTCAGTTTTTTTTCAAGTAACAAATACTTTTCATCCACTCACTTTAAAAATTACTACTCTGGATTTAGCCATCTCTCTTCACTGTGCTTTCTGGAGAATATTATATAAGCCCCAAAAGTATAGTATTAAGCCAAAGGCCTTGGGAGATGACTCTATGTACAATTAAAGAGGACATTAACTCACATTTATCTAATGCTTACTGTATATCAGACATGGAAATCAATGCATTTGCATTCAATTTCCATTTAATCTACACTACAATCTATGTATAAGGAATTATAAACCTACTTTTACAAATGGGAAAACTGATGTCTAGAGATATAAAGTGAATTATTTCAAGCTAGGGAACCAATTAATAAGTCATGATATGTTTCTTAGTCTTCCAAAAATGCATGTCTTTTCATCTATAAAATGCTGCCCCAGCTGCAAACATGATATCTAATTAGGCCTCCTTCCTAAATGATTAAAAACCCAATAAAGAGTCATGCATGGCAGGTCAACTTTAAACTTTAAGATGTTCTTTGTGAATGGTCTAATTTCTTTAATTAATTTTAAGGATAAAAATTATTTTGCTTCCTTTAATTAATAGAAAATGTGTAGATTTGCAGAATATAACCAAATTTCTGTGTTTCTGATGTCAAGCAGGGTTATTTGGGTTGATTTGAACTAATTCCGGAAATCACAGAGTTTCCCATTCTAGCTGCTACTCTTTGGCTTTGGCTATAAGTGACTGAATGAAGAAAATCGTGGTCATATGGATTAGATTAATTTTAGTAATTCATGTGGGATAAGTAAAATAAGGCAAAGTAAGTTAAGTTCCCATATAGTCTGTAAAGGTGTGGCCTACAGAGTAGTCTCCATCAACAACTTTCTCTATTTAGTTTCTCCTTCTTATCCAAGATGTCAACTCCATCAACAACTTTCTCTATTTAGTTTCTCCTTCTTATCTAAGATGTCAAGCCCATAGGCTGTCCCTAAAATAAAAAAATAGAAGATAATTTGATAAACATGCTTACTTAGTGGTATGAGTAACTTAATTATGACAAGGGAAAAAAGGAGAAAGATTGAGAGGGTGAGATTTGGGGTGTTGGTACCAGAGAAAGACAGTTACCTTAATCCTTCAACCTGAATTCGACCCTCTGGACTTTGCCACTTACTAACTTAACAGTTTTAAGTAAATGATATCACTTCTTTGAGTCCTGGTTTTCACATCCATAAATTAGAGATGATATCCCGTTTCCTGATTGTTTATGATAAATAATTTCAAAAGTGATTAATGGTAATTGTCTATAGACACATATTTATATATATTTTTGGTATTGGGGATTGAACCCAGGGGGTATTCTACCTCTGAAGTACATCTTCAGCCCTTTTTTAAATTTTTTTTTATTTTGAAACAGAGTCTTGCTAGGTTGCTGAGGTCTCACTAAGTTGCTGAGGCTAGTCTCAAAACTGTGGTTCTCCTGCCTCAGCCTCCCAAGTACTGGAATTACAGGAGTGTACCACCACTCCTGGCTATAATGTTTTGATAACTATAAATCCACATGTGGTTTGAAGCAAGAGTGGCTGCATTAAAGGTAGTAAGAGCAAGGATGGTGATAAGAGTTGAGGGGAGTGATGCCCATCAAATCATGCCAAGTAAGGGCTGCAAGGACTTTAAAGATCATCTAATTTCATATTATTTTAATAATGAGGAAAATGAAACTCACACATGGGAAGGGGCTTACTATGTCAACATGAAGATTTAGTATTTGGATAGTTACTTGAATCCAAATCTTTTAGCTCCAAATCCAGTACATGTATTTCACTGCTTTTGAGATTTCCTCATCCTATAAGTCCTGTCCAATTCAATTCATAATTGTTATAAGGCAATTGTTCCAGTACTTCTATCCACAGATGTGTTATGATTTGGATTCAAAAGCAAGACTTCTTAAAGATCTTTGGTTTTGATATAACCCAACCCTGACACCTGGTGGGTAGTAATTTTCCATATATGCATAGCACATGTACATAAAAGTGCTGAAACTAGAAATGAGAACAATAGCTTTTTCATCTTTGAAGAAGAACATTGTTATGCACATAAATATCACTTCAAAATATTTTTCTCCATGTGACAAGTTATTTAAACAAGGAGAATTTCAACTTTTTCACTTGTAAGAGTTTTATTACAAGTGAAATTGTAATGAATTTCCAACTTTGAGATAGTCCCTTAATCTTTCTAAGACTCCACTTTCTGATCTATGAGAGGCTATAATAATAAAAAACAGAATTCTTACAAGGATTAGAGGTTACTTATGAGTAGCACTTAGATAGTGACTGATACATGTGCAAAATTCTTGGATTTAGTATTTCATTAGGATTTAAGATTTTGTTACAAATTCTGATGCCATAATAATATAAGCTCATTTTAGCTGTATGAAACCACCACATTGAGTGAGTTGGTTGGAAAGGGCACCTGATTTTGGGTAGATGTTGAGTTGGTTGGAAAGGGCACCTGATTTTGGGTAGATGTTATGGGTACTTACTGAGATCTCAGACTCAGATTCTATGAATCATATTTAAAGACTTGATGTACCTTTGTGTTCTGAGATAAAGTTCTTAGTGATCAAATTCCCACTTAAACATATGGGAATCCTATTGGAAATAGAAAGCTGAGATTGCAGGTTTTGAAGTTCTTATCTATACAGATAGATTTCTTAGACTCTGACCTTATTATCCTTGCCTTTATTAAAAATTTCTCAGTAAAGCTGGGTGTGGTGGTGCACGCTTGTAATCCCAGCATTTGGGAGGCTGAGACCAGAGGATCCAGGTTCGAGGCCAGCCTCAGCTACCTAGTGAGGCCCTCCCCAACTTAGTGAGACCCTATTTCAAAAAATAAAGAATAAAAAATCGGACTGGGGGTGTAGCTTGGAGGTAGAATGCCTCTGAGTTCAATCCCCAGTACCAAAAAAAAATTCTCAGTAACAGAGGGAGAGTATGGAATTTGCTTGGGAGAGTAGCTCATGTGAGAGACTTAAGAAGTAAAATTGCCCAAGTCTGTGATAATATATGTCCATTCTGCCTACTCTTACTTATCTTTGCAAACTAATGTATGTGAACTGAGTCCTACTGCTCAGCCTCTGTGAAGCAAAGTAAATTATATAAAAGTCTAAGACATAGAATGTTCCCTCAGAAGGATGATATTTTTCATAGTGCAGCCTACAAATCCAGTAGGAGTTTAAAGAAGAGACAAGTCAGAGTAGGGTTGCCCAGTGCAAGGAAGTTGAGATGGGATCTTGAGGCAGAAGTAAAATATTGATTTCTGAGGTGGAATACAGGCAAAAAGGAGTTTGATAGAATTTTAGTTATAACTTTATGCCAAATTTCATCATCTGGAACATTATTAGAACCACACTTCAAGAGTGAGTCTTAACTCAGAAATCGTGGCTGATTTTCTTGCTCGGGGGTCTCATTAATGGTAATTGCAGACCCCTCTTTCAAGAGAAAAGGTATCCCTCTTCTTGTCCTGATCTTTGGGATTGGCAGAATGTATCCTGGACAGAGCGCTGCAGACTAAGGAAACCAGGAAGCATTACTTCTGTAAGGCTGATATTGGGTGTGGTGGGGATTCTGCCTTCATTTCTGTCTTTGTGGTTTACAACCATAGAGCTCAGGACTGAACTGAAACCCAGGGATGTGTGCCACTTCAGAGTGTATTGAAGAATGGAGATAATGTGAGAAAAAGGAAATAATTGATGCAAACAATCGTTGTGGACAGTTTCTCCTTTTTGTTTTTGGTATTGAGATTGAACCCAGGGTCCTTATACCTCCACGCTATACCCCCAGCCATTTTTAATTTTTGAAACAAGGTTTCATGCAGAGTTGCCAGGCTGGTCTTGAACCTACAATCTCCTGTATCAGCCTCTCAAGTCCTGGGATTATAGGTGTGTGTCACCACATCTGCTGTGGGAAGTATTTTTAAGTAGAGAAGGAAGTTGACAAAGAGCAAGAGTAAGGTGCACAGACAAGAGAAAAAATATTTTTTGTGAAGTTTAGAAAGACTTGATAACCAAGAACTAGCTGAGAGTGGAGGAGAATGTGATGGTCTAGGAGTGCAGGAAATGACTAATGAAAGAGGATCCTGAGAGAGATAAGAGCAGTGTAGTAATGCGTCTTGAGCAACAGAAAGAGCAGCTGTGTTGGGAAGTACAAAGAGTGCGGCTTTAGATAAGGTCCCTGTGTTGGGAGGGGACAGTCGATGAAACTGAGTTACTTCTCATTCAACAACCTCAATATTCTCTGTAAGATTCTGGGTAAAAGCACATGTTGAGGAAGGAGAGGGGTGAGAGATCTTGAGAGAGGAGGAAGCTTTAGTAGAGTTACAAAGGTGTTGAATAGTCACCACACATATAGGAGAAGCTACTAATAAGGTACATGGGAAAAGAGACTGGGGCAAGAAACTTTGGCTGGAGATCTTTAATTTATAGTTACACCATTTCATATGGAACCATTCAGCCATTTGGATAGTAAGAAAGAAATGGATTGTGGACTCAATCTGGGAGTAGGGCTTGGCCATGCTGCTACATAGCAAAAGAATGCAGAACAATGAAGGTGTGAGTTATTTTGTGAGAGTAGTTATTTTGACAAACTATTTAATGTAGCCTGGATAGGGGAGCAAGTAAGATGAGAGAGGATATTAGATGAGACTAGAAGAAATGGAGAGATATAGAATTCTATTTAATATCTTTGGGAGTGTATGGTGTAAGTTAGTATGGTGCTATTTGTAGTGTAGTTCAGCTATTGTATTAGAGGGAGAAAACCATTTGAAGAGTCTGGAATATATGAAGCTTGGCATAGAGTGCAAATTTGGAAATGACTGGAATAAAAAAGAGGTGAATTCATTCAGGCTGTGAGGAGAGGCGAATGCTTTTAGTTGAAATTCTAATTTTCATGTCATATCAAGCTCAGAGCTTCTATTTTATGGTACTGGGAATTGAATCTAGAGGCATTTTACTGCCAAGCTACACACCATCCCTTTTTGTTTTTTATTCTTGTGATACTGTGGATTGGACCTAGGGATATTCTACCTGTGAGTTACACCCCTAGACCTATTTCAGAATTCAGAGCTTATTCCTCATCACTGATTCTTGAAGCAACAGGATGACTACGTTATTGTCTTAGACAGTCACAATATTAGCACTGGAAATTTTATGTCCCAGGGAATCCTAAATCCCTAGAAAACTTGGACTGTTGATTACAAAACTTATTCCCAAGTGACTTTGGTCTTCATATGTCTCATCTTCCCAATCCATCTTTTAGACTTTTGTCAAAGAGATCACTCTAAAACTCAAGTATAGTACTACCACATTATTTCTTAGAATCTTTTGATGATTCTCCATAAAATACATTCAAAATCTCTCATAATCTGGTCCCATCTATTTTTATAATCTCTTTTCCCTTCTATTACTTTCTCCCACTCTCATTTCCTATTCTAGACTCTTCGCATTTCACTCTATTCACCAGCTGGGATAGAATGCATATTATTCCATTTTAGTAGGTTATTCATTATTATATTTTAGGATCTTTGAATGTTATTCATTCATCCCTGAATCGTTTCCAATGTTTTCTTCTTCTATAAGCACCATAACCCCAGAAATGCTTATTGAATATTGGCATATCCTTCAAGGTGCACTTTCAAACTGAGTATTCTCTGGGGGCTTTAATTCTGCTTTCACCAAAATATTTTTGTTACTTCTCTCATGGCAGTTTTCTAAATATCCTACATCTATCTCTCCAAGTGACTGCAAGCTTCTTGAGGGCAATATGTATGTATTATTCTTCTCTGGAATTTTCCACCCCACTCAGCCAACCTCTTTGGTAGTTAACAGACAGGATATACACATAACAGAATGTCTGTTTGCTGGGTGAAATAGTGAACTGTTGAGTCATTGATCCATACCAATAATTATCAGTACAGATTGATATGTTCATGGAACCATTTCTTGAAAAGACGAGGCTTAACATCAGCTTTGAAGGATTGCCAGTATTGAAATAGAGCAGTGAATAATTTAGGTAAAGTAAGATTAGCTTTATCTCTTTCCCAGCTATAATTTATGTCTTTCTCTCCAACCCAGTCCCTACAGGGACCAATAAGTGAATGAAGATGGCTTGGTATATTTGCCATCTTCTCTTGCTTGAGGTGTTCAATCTCTTAGAATTTGATTGAAGCAACCTAATGTGCTGAGAAAAGCACTGATTAAGAGGTCTTGGAATCTGGCTTCTGATCCTAGTTCTACCATAACATGACCCTGTGACCTTGAACAAAGTACTGAATCTGTCTTGAATATATCTCTTAATTAGCTAAAATTATAGAGGGTATTACTGCTATTTGTCCTACTTACTCTGCAGGGATGATGCTGCGTTAACATGAAAGGTCTCCATGAGCTATGCCATTCACTCCAATTCTTGCCATGGACTAATTGTGGAATAGTGATTTAAAAAATGTTTCCTCTGAAAGAAAAGACTTTTGCCGGGCGTGTGGCGCACGCTTGTAATCCCAGCATTCGGGAGGCTGAGACCGGAGGATCCGGGTTCGCGGCCAGCCTCAGCTACCTAGTGAGGCACTCCACAACTTAGTGAGACCCGGTTTCAAAATAAAGAATAAAAAATAGGGCTGGGGGTATAGCTCGGAGGTAGAATGCCCCTGAGTTCAATCCCCAGTACCGCAA
>PVLC010007231.1:22413-64642 GCA_004027655.1 Graphiurus murinus | reverse complement strand
GACACTCAGGGCAAAGGTCAGACCCATCTTGAAACACCCATCTTAACCTGAGGAAGAGGAGGGCCCACTTTGGACCGCCTACCTGTCGCCCACCAATACCTGGAAGAAGGAGGAGGTCCAGATTTCTTCTGCGCCCACCTCTCGAAAGCCTATAAAAGACGGACTTATACCACGCCTCGGCCTCTTTGGAACTGGGAAACGCGTCTGGCCAGGAAGATGCCTGCTCACCTGTTTTTCTCCCCCGTTCCTTATTTTTTCCTAAATAAATTCCTACCTTTTTGTTCCTAAATGGCACGTGTTAAAATTATTTTTTTCACGGAAGCCAAGGACCCACGTGTGGGACCGGGTTATCCCACAACAGTCTGGCCAACTTAAGCCCTTTGTAGACTTCCTAAAATTGTGTGTGTGTGTGTGTGTGTGTGTATTAAGCCCTTTGTAGACTTCCTAAAATTGTGTGTGTGTGTGTGTGTGTGTGTGTGTGTGTGTGTGTCGCCCAGAGCTGTCTGGGCCTTCCTGGGGTCATTCAAATGGAGAGGCCTGGGTGAAGCTCTGAAATCTACACTTGAAACAAGTGTTCCAGGTGGTTCTGAGGCACATACACCTCACGCTCAAAGGCTCGATGAGAAACACCTGGAGAAAGTTCCACAGAATTCCTCTCTCACAATAAAGAGAAGGAAACTCCTGCTGCTGGGCAAAATGGTGTAGCAGGGACCTGATTTGCTTTCCCACCTGAAACAACCAGAAATGTAAAAAAAAAAAAAGTGCGCAGATAAAATAGATGAAGCAATGGTTTTGGGACCTGGGACACTGAGCAAGGAAAGATGATGACCCGAAAACGGGAAGCCCGTGAGGGAGTCTCGTGCTTGCCCAACTCACTGCCTGAGAGTTTACAGGCCTCAGAGCAGGGGAGAGCCACCCAGATGGAACCTGTTAACACCCTGAGTTATAAAACGGAGCTGAGGGTACACAGAGGAGAACTGAGAGGTCCGTGTCTGCAGGACAGAGTGTTACAGGAAGTAGAGAGCTACACAGAGAGAAGGAGAGAGAAAATGGTACAGCCACACATGGTGGTGCACGCCTGTAATCCCAGTACTTGAGTGACTGAGACAGGAGGATAGCAGGTTTGATGCTAGCCTCAGCAACTTAGGGAGTCCCTTCTGAGGAATTCCTGAAGTCTTCAGCTGAGGACTGACCACCTTGCATGTGAAGAACCAGGAGGCCAGAAAAGAGTCATTAGGACTAGAAGGAGTGGTGTTCCGGGAATGATCCGTGGTTCCACCAACTAGACAAGAAAAAAGTCAAAATCCATGGACATTGGCAGAGAGTTCAGAGGGGTCCTGCCTCAGCAGCAGAGAATAATCAGGCTAAGCTAAACGCTGCCCTGGTCCTGCCTGACAAGTATTAACAGCAAAGGCCAAACCGACTGTAAGTAATTCAACTGTGGTTTGTAGAAAGACAAAGCGGCAGGTTTTACTGTGAGCAAAATAACTCCAAAGGTCAAAAACTGGGACCTGAATGAGTTTTCTTATTTTTCTTTCATGTGAATCTTTTAAACCATTATGTGTCCCCTTTTCCTTTAAAATGAAGTTGTTAAAAAAAAAAAAAACAATGTTTAGAAAATCATGTCATTTTCAGGAAAATGAAGGAACCTGGAAAACATTTGGTAAGTGAGATTAGTCAGTCACAAAAAGTAAAAAAATCGGATGCTCTCCCTAATTTGCGGAAGCTAGGGAGAAAGTGGGCCATAGGAGGGACTCTAGACAAAGAAGAAACCTTAGATGAGCAAGGAAGGTGACTTAATAGAAGGTGATAGGAGGGGGATGGAAACATCCTAATGCACCTGATGTACATTCACAAACATATCAAAGTCAATCACTAAACTGAACTTGAGAAGGAGGGAGGCGGGAGAAGGGAGAGCATGGGGCTGGAATTAGGGAAGGGTTAATTGAGACCTGTGTGCCTGTATGCCTCTACCAGCTTGTACCTCACAAAGCTATATGATTACAATGCACCAAGATAAATTTAAAAAAAAAAAAAAGTTTAGACATTAAATGTGCCTGTGTAGCTTAATGGCTGCGTAAATGGAATCACCATGCAAGGTCTAGTTGCAGGATGCAATGTTGTGTTTTCCACTAGGGGGCTCTGCAAGACTAGGAACCGTGCCGCTCCTGCTCCTTGTCACTCTACACAGAGAAGACACCTGCTGCAATCAACCTGGTTCCTCTCTTTCACTCGGTGCCTTTGAGCACAAGATATAATTTTGCTGAGACAGATGAATCTTGGGCAGGGGAACTCTTGCTATCATTTCACTCCATTCCTGTTCATTTCAATACATATGCACCAAGTGTATGTTAACTGTTACCATTCCTGGCTCCAGGAATTTAAAGATGTCAAACACACAACCCCCAATTTTTACATGTGACCCCAGAAAGATCCAAAACACACGTGCATAGGTGCACATGCTCTTATACATGAAACTCGCATTTCATTTTATTTTGCAGTACTGGGGATTGAACTCAGGGGCACTCTACCTCTGAGCTACACCCCCAGTCCTATTTTTTAATTCTTTATTTGGAAACAGGTTCTCACCAAGTCTCGGGGGGCCTCACTAAGTAGCTGAGGCTGGCCGAGAATCTGTGCTCCTCCTGTCTCAGCCTCCCAAGTACTGGGATTACAGGTGTGTGCCACCACGCCCTGATCAGATTTTATTTTTTATTATTTTATTTTATTATGGTACTAGGAATAGAACCCAGAGGTATTCTGCCTCTGAGCTACAACCCCAGCCCTATTTTATCTTATTTTGAGATAGGGTCCCACGAAGTTGCAGAGGGCCTTGCTAAGTTGCTGAGGTTAGCTGTGAAGCTTCAATACTCCTGTCTTAGCCTCCCATGTACTAGGATTACAGGCATGTGCCACCATGGGCCTGGGAATATTCACCTTTAAAAAATGACACTTTATTAATAGAGTCAGGCATGGTGGCACATACTTGTAATCCCAGTACTTGGGAGGCTGAGCCAGGAGGATCTGAGTTCATGACCAGCCTCAGATACTTTTTTTTTTTTTTTTTTTTGCGGTACAGGGGATTGATCTCAGGGGCATTCTACCTCCGAGCTACACCCCCAGCCCTATTTTTTATTCTTTATTTTGAAACCGAGTCTAAGTTGCGGAGTGCCTCACTAGGTAGCTGAGGCTGGCTGCGAACCCGGATCCTCCGGTCTCAGCCTCCCGAATGCTGGGATTACAAGCGTGTGCCACCACGCCCAGCCAGCCTCAGATACTTAGTGAAGCTCTCTGCAACTTAGTGAGACCCTGTTTCAAAATAAATAATAATAGCTTGGAGGAAGAATGCCTCTGAGTTCAATCCCCAGTACTGTAAAAGAATAAAAATACAAAAATGGCATTTAATTGTATCTAGTGCTATAGGAGAAAAATGAACTTGAAAACTAAGTTGATGATTGGCTATGTGAAGAGGGTCTGTTAAATAGAAGATCTTTCATTATTATACATTTTACAGAATAAAAATGAGATTGTATGTATTAGTGAGCTGAAAGTCAAATGTATTTTTACAACTGAAAACTGTTTTTCAAAGCAAAAAGAATCTTATTTATTTTTTAATGTATCAAAGCTCAAATCCTTTCACATATTTTTCGAGCTTTAGATGAAGGGACAGGTAACCTGGAGTAGGTGGGTAAAGAGAGGGAGAAAAAACAAGTATGGGTAGGGGGACAGAGAATCAGAATGAGTCCTGGTAGTCTGGTTTGAGATCGTGGGACTCTTGGGCTCCAGTGGCAGGGTACAAAACAAACCCACCCAGGGACATCTCCATTACTGGGCTCCATTCCCTTTTGCCTTAAGCTGTTTGGGGTTTGGTTTCTGGCATCTGTAACACAAAACAAAGTGCTGCAACTGGGCACAATGGTGCACACCCATAATCTCGGTACTTGGGAGGCTGGGACAGGAGAATTGAGGTTGAGGCCAGCCTCAGCAACAGCCTCAGCTGGAGGTATAGCTCCGAGGTAGAACACCCCTGAGTTCAATCCCTGGTACCAAAAATATAATAAAGTGCATTTTTTAGGAGAAGCAATGTGAAATTATACATTTTATTTTATTTTATTTTATTTATTTTTGTTTGTTTGTTTTTGCGGTACTGGGGATTGAACTCAGGGGCGTTCTACCTCCAAGCTACACCCCCAGCCCTATTTTTTTTTTTTTTATTCTTTATTTTGAAACCGAGTCTCACTAAGTTGCGGAGTGCCTCACTAGGTAGCTGAGGCTGGCCGCGAACCCGGATCCTCCGGTCTCAGCCTCCCGAATGCTGGGATTACAAGCGTGCGCCACCACGCCCGGCTGAAATTATACATTTTAAATTACCAAAACACACACACACGAGTTACAGAATAAGAGTACATAGATGAACATGAACATTTTATTTCAGTGGCAATTTTCAGTTCAAAGATGCAAACAGGTCAAGTAACTCAAGTAAAGGTAGTTTATGAACCGTTAAAGGCAGCTAACACTTATTAACAACAAGTATATAGAACAACAGCAACACTTGCCAGACACCGGGCCCTGCTGCGCCTCTCGACAATCTACTATTTCATTCAGTCCTGGCAACCAACCTTCAAGAGAAACACTAAGATTCCTGCTTAGCAGACGAGGACTCTGAGGCCCAAATTTACTGTCAGGCTCAAGGTCACAAAACCTTGATACACCCTAGGACGGGCAAGCGGTCTGTGAAACTGGAATGCCACTACTATGTGGGGCAGAACACTCTAAGATAGAACATGGGGATCGTTTGAAAAGCCAGTGGGCAAGAACATCAGTGCGGTGCGGTCACGTGGGCACGCCTGGCGATCCCTAACCACCCAAGGACAGGACCGGAAGCATCTGAAGTGCACCATCAGGCGCAGGCGATGCTTGGGCCTCCAGAGCTTCCGTTCCTGCTTTCTCTTCTAAGCCCATCCCATCAGCAGTTTCACTCGTAGTTTCCACCACAGAGTGAGTCCATGATCCTCTAAGTCCAACTTCAAAAACCTTCATGACGTTGGTACACGATAATCATTGCCATGACTACACCGCGCCGAGGTCTCACCCTGTGCCCTGTGTGATCCAAGACTTTTGGAACTGGAAATCAGTATTTCATGTAGGATTCCTTCTGGAAAAACTTAATGACTGACTTCTCCATGGTGGGGGGTCTTGACGACAGGCATTGACCACATGAGACTCACCAGTGTTTGTAACACGGTGGAAAAGGAACTGGGTCCTAGTCACTTGAGAAGGGCATTTGTGAAGAGCAACGAATCTCCAACCTTCCAAGGTCCCTTTTCTGTATGTGGGTTTTCAAGTGTTTATAGGAAACCTCCCTCCACTGGATCTGGTCTCTTCCCTTCACCTTCAGATCTGGCCTACACATACACACACACACACACACACACCCCACACCACACCACACCCCCTTTCTAGTCGGCTTTGGATTTTTTTGTTTCTCTGTGCATCCACGGTAATAATCATTGTCAGACATATCTAAAGGATTTCTAGCACGATATCTCCTGAGAATATGCATGATTTCACATGATGATTGGATTATATAAATAGGAAATGGACATCGAAGCTAACCAATATTTACTTGGAAAGTGAGCGATGTCAACACCTCCTATGGAGAAGCTTTAGAAAAAAGGATTTGTTCTAACCAAAGCTGTCCCCTAGTAAACTGTGACAAACAACTGTGGCAGCCGTCACACTTATAAATACACCTTGGCCCGGACACCTCTCATGCTCGGCTAGTGACTAAGGATCCCGTGCTCTCAACTGCTAGTGGACATCTGTTGATGCTAATTCCTGTCAAATTTTTCTTAGAAAGGTCAGCCGCTATCTGGTTACAAATTTTAACATTTCTTAGTGTAATGTGTTAGAATTTCTTTAATCCTCTGGGTGCTTACCATCCGCCTCCCTGAGTATAGGTAGGACAGACACAGAGAAAGAACAGGGACATGGCTTCTCTGCATAACCACTCCCAGAATTAGAACCATGACCAAGCAAATAAGATGTGTCAACTGGAGGATTAAGTAAGCAAACACAAGATTAAGAAATTACATAGCACTCATCCGAAGCTTTCACTTTAGCCCTGGGAGTGACTCTTCTTCTGAGACCAGGGACACAGAGGCGCCGGCCTTGCTGCCTGGGGAGGCTGCGCCCCACCTGCCTTGGGGCAATTTAGTGTTCTATTTGGATCTCTCTCCCTCTCTCCCTCCCTCCCCTTCCCTCTTCCTCCCGCCCCTTCCCTCTCCTCCTCCTTCCTCTCTCTCTCCCTCTCCTCCTTCTTCCTCTCCCCTCCCCCCTCTCTCCCTCTCTCAAACTTGAGACAAATCAAGCTCAGATACTTTATGAGGTCCCTCCTTTCTCCTTTCTTCCCTGGTGTTACCAATTACCCAGTCCGCCCAGGTCACTTGGAAGGATGATGTGAGCCCCATTGCCTGTGCTGCCTATGCTCTCCCAATTTCAAGAGAGAACAAGGGGCCAGCTGGAAGTCACTTTCAGTGTTTGCAATTCTGTTAACTTTTTAATAACTAGATTCCACAAGCCCAGGGCATGAACAAGGTAGATTCCATTACCAGCCCAGGACAGGCGCCTACTTGACAGAAGCAAGAGATTAAACACTCTTTCTTCTGTGAATGCCAAGATCTGTTTCCACTGCTATCCCTGAGGAAGAAAAGATTTCTACTTATCCCTGAAGGGCAAATAATATCAGAGCGTCAAGAAACACTCCTCAAGGAAAATAGAACTTGTTATTGTGAAGCAAATCTGCTAATCCGGGTATTAGCCTTTCCTTTCTATTTGAGATCCACAATTTCTAGTGAATTAGAATCCAGGATTTACTGCAGTTGGACACAAAGTAAATGTGCCTTCTCTGCTTTTTTACCTTTGTCCTAATTATATGAAAACTGTGATAATACTTTAAAACTATTTGCGTGTGTGTCTGTGTATTACTGGGGATTGAACTCAGGGGCATTCTACCTCTTAGCTACAACCCCAGCCTTATTTTACTTCTTATTTTGAAGCAGGGTCTTGCTAAATTGCAGAGGCTATCCTCAAGTCTGTGATTCTCCTGTCTCAGCTTCCCAAGTACTGAGACAACAAGTGTATACCACCATGCCTGGCTAAAAATCTTTTTTACAGTGCAAAAATAATACTAATTAACAATAAATAGTTCTAATTTTGCTTTTTAGAGATCGTACCCACTGGGACTACACAGGTATATACAATCTTAACAGAATGAATTGCTAAGTTCATCCAATGTGTTTTCATTTATGAAGGCCAATTCAAGTTAATTTTGCTTACAGAATTTGTTGTCAGCCTTAGTGACAGTGAGAACCCGGAGAATGACAAACCTGGTGACTGTCACTTATGGAGACAGCAAGCCGAGATACGGGGCTGTTTAGGTATAGGCCACATTCCACCTCAGTCCTTTCTTTAAAGAGTACATCTCTCAGACAGGCTCGTGATGGCGCATGCTTGTAATCCCAGTACTTGGAAGGCTCAGACTGGAGGATTCAGGTTCTGCGGCCAGCCTTAGCTACTTAGTGAGGCCCTCCGCAACTTAGTGAGACCCTGTTTCAAAATAAAGAACAAAAAAAAAATAGGACTGGGGGTATAGCTTGGAGGTAGAATGCCCCTGGGTTCAATCCCCAGTATCGCCAAAGCAAAAACAAAGAGTACACCTCTCATTTGTCTTCATGTGGAGGTCAGCGGCCTTTAAGGAACACAGGGGGATGGGTTTGGGGCGTGGAGGACGGCGGAAGGTTACATGCTGAGGTGCTGTCCTGAGTCGCGGAGTAATCTCTAGAGGCCAGGGGATGTGGGGAGACATGAGAAGTATGCAGGAGCTTATACTCTGTCACTATGCAGGAGTCTTCTCTACAGCTGGCGACCAGAGGTTGATACTATGGCGTGAGAGAAAGTTCCCAAAGAATCTACTTCCCCTAATGATAGGTTCTTTAAGAAAATAAAATTACAAAAATGAATACAGCTTGAATGACTCATCGAGACCCCATGATGGGTAAGATTAAGCACTTGGTAGGAAATGACCTAAGATAGACACAGTCCTTCCTGCATTTTAAAATAAAAACGGGGGAGTGTGGAAGGCCAGCTGAGCCCTCTCCTCCCTGGCAGTTGCTATCTCCGTATATGAGCAATTATACTGACTCTTCTGCTATGGCTACATTGGTGTCTCGAAGTCTGGAGATTGCCCCTAGGATGCGTAGATGAAAGACCCTCCTACTTCTTAGAAAGTAAATATATGACCCTAAAGGAGTATGGTTTTATGACTCTAGGAAGTTAGCTTTACCAGACTATGTTAAGAATGTGGGTTAAGCCAGGCGTGGTGGCGCACGCTTGTAATCCCAGCATTTGGGAGGCTGAGACTGGAGGATCCGAGTTCGCGGCCAGCCTCAGCTGCTTAATGAGGCACTCCGAAACTTAGTGAGACCCGGTTTCAAAATAAAGAATAAAAAAATAGGGCTGGGGGTGTAGCTCGAAGGTAGAACGCCTTTGAGTTCAATCCCCAGTACTGAAAAAAAAAAACCTCAAAAAAAAAAGAATGTGGGTTATACGTGTAAAATGAAGAAGTAGTGCTATTTGTGATCTGACAATGATTGATATGTCATAAATGTCTATGTAACCCTGTTGTACTCAAGAAATGTATAAAAAAAATCCATGCTGAAAAAAAAAAAAATGAATACGGCTGCCTGATTTAGAGAGCATTTCTACAGGAATGTACTTCCTTCACTTTGTTACACACCTGGATGGCAACAGGAATGTGCCCAATAAAGAGTAAAAAGAAGTCAGGCGTGGTGGTGCACGTCTGTAATCCTAGTACTTGGCAGGCTGAGACAGAAGGGTCCCAGGTTGGAGGCCGGCCTCAGCAATTTACTGAGGCCCTCTGCAACTTAGTGAGACCCTGTTTCAAAAATAAAAAAAAATAAAATAGATCTGGGGGTGTAGCTCAGAAGCAAAATGTCCCTGCGTTCAATTCCCAGTTTCTCACCCCCCTCTTCTTTCACACACACACACAGAGCCAGGTGTGGTGGTACACACCTGTAACCCCAGTACTTGGGAGGCTGAGACAGGAGAATTGCAGGTTCAAGACCAACTTCAGCAACTTTATGAGGCCCTCAGCAACTTAGTAAGACCCTGTTTCAAAATAAAAAATAAAATAGGGCTGGGGGTGTAGCTCAGAGGTAAAATGCCCCTGGGTTGAATCTTGAGTACCATAAAAACAAGAATAAAAAGAATCAGGCATAGTGGTGCCTGTAATCCCAGTACTTAGGTTGAAACAGGAGGCTTACAGGTTCAAGGCCAGAGTGCAGTAATTAATCAAGACCCAAGTTAACAAATAAAATAGGGCGGAGGTGTAGCTCAGAGATAGAATGCCCCAGGTTTCAATCTCCAGTACTATTATAAAAGGAAAAAAGGGGCGGGGAGGAAGAGGAGAAGGAGGAGGAGGAGGAGAAGGAGGAGGAGGAAGAGGAGGAGGAGGAAGAGGAAGAGGTTGATGATGATTAGCCTTTCAACTATGTCTTTCTGGTTACAGTTAAAGAGTTTCTCCAACATTTCCTTTCCACTCACATTACTGATGTGCTCGGGAGAACCCACTTTTAGGGCTCGGCACTCCCTGGGGAAGTGGGGTGCTGAGCCTGGCAGAACTTCGCAGAGCGGTATCTGAGCCCAGCCCCCGCCCAGTGCTCGGCCGCCTTCATTTTTGCCGGTCACAGATCCTCATCTCTGCTGCCAGCGATCTCAGCTGGCTCGAGTTTCTGTCCATGGTGTGCAGGAGAAGCTAATGGCTGCCGCTTGGCAACAGACCACCAAGCCCATTTTCAGGAAGTAAGCTTCCCCAAATCAGATATCCTGTGTTCCCGCCCATTCGAGCCCCGAAGGCACAGTGGGGATGCGTGCACTGCCTCTCCCTCCGGGCACTACTTACAGGATGACGCCAGGCAGCAAGCTGATTTCAGGGGCCTTCTGATTATCACCTGGGCTAATTCATAATTACTCCACTTTCTGTCAGTACTCTACACTTGACTGGCATGGAATACACCAGGTGAGATCCTCTAGCAGGGTGAAAAGGTGAATTCACCATCTACTTGTCCTGTATGAGAGGCATCCACAGCTCCAAGAATGGAACTACTGTGGAAGAGTTTTGGTGTTTTTTTGTTTGTTTTTTGCGGCACTGGGGATTGAACTCAGGGGCATTCTACCTTCGAGCTATTTTTTATTCCCAGCCCTATTTTTTATTCTTTATTTTGAAACTGGGTCTCACTAAGTTGCAGAGTGCCTCACTAGGTAGCTGAGGCTGGCCTTGAACGGGGATCCTCCGGTCTCAGCCTCCCAAACGCTGGGATTACAAGCGTGCGCCACCATGCCGGGCCTTTGGAAGAGCTCTTCAATGGGCCTGGGGATCACATAGGCAAGATCAGCTGGGTGGTGTGAAACCTTTTATCCTGACCCACTGGGGCCTAGCTCCTAACTCTAGGTGACAGCTATCACAGCAGGGAGTCTTCAGGGAAATACACACAGTCAAAAGGAAATGGATGGGGCCAGCTGTCAAAAGACCCCGCCCCCAATTATTAATGAATAATAAGTGTTTTACGTAAACAACATGTAAGGAGACAGAGTGATATCCGTATACCCCTTAAACTTTGCCTTAAAAATATTCTATGCTTTGAGTAACATTTTGACCAGAACTGAAGCTATCATGCACGTTCCCCTTCTTTTGCATTTTCAATAAAATGGAAAACAAGGCTCATCAAATGTTGGGTTTGTATAAGAGAACTGTTCTAAAGACAGACATACGCCATGGCTTCTCTTGAAATAAACACGAGCTTTGCAGCTTCTAATCTTGTGCGGTCTTTAATGAAACTGCGCAGTCCCAACATGATTTGCACGACCCCTCTACATATCACAGCCAGAAGCCACCCCGTCAGAGACTAAAGTATATGTTTGGGTTCACTTAATTTTTACATCGAATTTTTATACAGATACTTGTTTTGAATAAATAGCCAAACAGGGCAGGAACGAATCAGCTCTGTGAATTCTGTTATGACTTAACTCACTGGGAGCATAAAAACAAATGAAACTAGTGTTCCTTTAACCAATTAGGCTAAAGAATGTGGGGAGATGCGGTGATATGCAGGGTACCCACTGACTTCACCAGGCAGCCACTCAGAGGTCTGACCAGATCACATGAGGAATTGGGTTTCTTCCCCTATAAGGAGCTGCATGAGATCGGGCGGATGTCAACTCTTTGGATCATGGCCCCCTCTGAGATAGCTGCAGGTACTGGGTTGAGTTCCACCAAGGACACCGTCCGCTCCAGGATTTTATACTCTAAAAGGAGTCTACTCATTCACATGTTTACTTGAAAATATGAATGTAGCAAAACTCTGAATGCTTTAAGTCCTCTACATCTTTGGAGTAGACATTTACTTTCTCATATAAAGAATAGATTTAGAAACTGATATTAACTTGAGAGAGGAATATCTAATGCTGACAACATCTCTTAAATGTCCCTAGTGATGGTGATGGGAAAAGAATCTTGGACAGCAGCTCTCCGTGGCCTTTCAAATCCTGTCGAGCGCTGTCACAGTGTCAGATCTCAGGCCCAAAGTGGTTCCAGCCAATGAGTCTCCTCCTCATCTGAAAAAGGCCAGTCTCTTTCCGTTTTCTGATGCTATAAGTATATTAAGAATGTGAAATGTCAAACCCACGTTATGTCAATGTGTGTGGTCCTGGAATAGGGAAATGTAAAGCCACGAATAATTTCACCTTTCATTTACAATGGACTGATGTGATGGCCTAGGCTGACTTGCAAGCTCGGCCAGAGCCACTCCCTGCTGGAATGTTCTGTAGGCTCAGCCAGCTTGATCTGTGAGGGTGGCTAGATGCTGCAAATCTTCGCCCCAGTCTTACCTTTGCTTAGCAAACTCAGCAAAATATAGACCTGGAAATTCTGTGTTTGATCAGGGCAAAGACCTGGGATTTTATTAGAAACATGGAGCTGGAGCTCCCAGAGGTTGAGGTTAAAATATAAAGGCTAAGACACCAAGAACAATTGGTGTCGCTAAATATAAAGACCTAACTACTTTGTAATCAAATCTTTCTTTCTTTCTTTCTTTTCTTTTCTTTTTTTTTTTTTTTTTTTTTTTGCGGTACTGGGGATTGAACTCAGGGGTGTTCTACCTCCGAGCTACACCCCCAGCCCCATTTTTTATTCTTTATTTTGAAACCGAGTCTCACTAAGTTGCGGAGTGCCTCACTAGGTAGCTGAGGCTGGCCTTGAACCCGGATCCTCCGGTCTCAGCCTCCCGAATGCTGGGATTACAAGCGTGCGCCACCACGCCCGGCTCTATTTTTTATTCTTTATTTTTAAACCGGGTCTCACTAAGTTGTGGAGTGCCTCACTAGGTAGCTGAGGCTGGCCTCAAACCTGGATCCTCCGGTCTCAGCCTTCCAAATGCTGGGATTACAAGCATGCACCACCACACCCAGCTCTCAAATCTTTCTTTCTCAGAGTTTCATTATGGGATTTAAAAGGACTGTCATATACTGTATGTATTTGCAAACAATGGTCACCTGTTAGTGCTTTTTCAGTATCAGATAACATTCTCCCTTCCCTTATCCAGGATAATACAAACTATTAATTCCAAACCATATTAACGAGAAGTGGGTATGAGTATTCTTAAACTCATGGTATTATAACTCAAACACTGACTGAGGATTAACAAACCAAACGGCATGCCCCTGGGGTATTCAATCCAATAAATACTAACCTATGTACAAATGCTAAAGCACTTATCAAATTCCCAATTGATTTGGGGCTTGGAACAAAGACTGGTATTCTTGCGTAAAACTCATACCCATATGTTACCATGATTTCTAGTTTCATTTATTTAAAAAGGAGAAAAATTTAATCATAATCAAGAGTTTTTCTAAACTTGTATCCCCCATCCTTTTTAGGATTTGCCTATACTTTTCTTTTTAAAAGAAGCAATATTAGCTACTTGAACTTACTGACTCCAATGCCTTTACTTATTTTTTTTTCCAGTCAGTACTAAGAATTGAACACAGGGGTGTTATGTCTCTGAACTACACTCCCAGCCCTTTTTATATTTTATTTTGAAACAGAGTCTCACTAAGTTGCTAAAGCTGACCTCAAACCTGCAATCCTCCTATCCCAGCCTCCCAAGTACTGAGATTCCAAGTGTGCATCATCACAGCCAGCTTCAACTTAATTTCCAAAGAGATAAACAACTGTATGTATGAAGATATACTTTTACCTACTTTATCAAATATTAAAGCAACAGTCATTTAAACATGAGAGCAGTTCGTTTCTCCCTCATGTGACAAGAGAGCCTAGAAGTCCAGGGCTGATATGCGACAACCATAATGCTGGAGACCCAGGCCCCTTCAACCTTGTTGCTCAGAGATTCTCAACTATGCCACTTCATGGTCCCAGATGGTTACCATAGCTACTGCTACCCCCATCCACACTGCCACCAGCAGGAAAGGAAAAGGAAGCAGAGGGTATTCCCCTTCCTCTTTAAGGTCACAGCCTGCAAGTTGTGTGCACAAGTTCCACTCACCCCCTGCTGGCTCTCATGCCTAGCTGCAAGAGAGTCTAGGAAACGGAGTTCAATTGCTGGCGACCATCATCCAACTGAAACCAGGATTCTATCACCAAAGGAAGAAAGGGAAGTTGGGTGCTTGGGAACAACCAGCAGAATCTGCCACAAGGATACTATTTTGGACCTCTTTTTCATCAGTTTACATAACTTATAATTGACTCTTGTAATTACAATCACAATAATGATCACAAAGAGAAGTGAGAATAAATACAATTGACGTAGTAATAAGCACACAATTCCAATAGTAGAAGCAGGTATATAGTAGAATAGGGGTAGGCAAATATTTTCTGTAAAGATACTTCCAGCTTTGTTGGCCATATATATAGTCTCTGTTCTCAGCTACGCTATCGTGGCAAGAAGGCAGCCATGCACAGTAAAGAAATGAAAGAGCATGGTTGTGGTCCAGCCAAACTTGATTTGCAAAAACAGGGTGCAGGGTGAATTTGGCCCTCAAGCCCCAGTGGTCTTCTGGTTCAGGGTGTCATGGACTTCAGATATGTGGCCACACAGAGGTGACAAAGGCCACACATTAACACAGCAAGCTCACTAGGGACCATTAAGAAAGATGCTACAACAACAGCATTTTCCATGTTCTAAGCACCTATCACATGCTAGGAACTATATCTGGAGCTTATTTATATATCTCTAGTCCTCACAATGATCTAACAAGGTGGGAAAACACTCCCATTTCCCGGATTATAAGCAGACACAGCCAAGAAGAGGCAGTATCAAGATGAGCACACACACTACAACTCCAGCCCACCAGCCCCCAAGCCTGTCCTCTTCCAGATGAAACAATGCTCTCCAGATGCCAGATGAACAATCACCCTTCAGCCAACAATAAAAGGAATATACGCACATGGATCTCCCCACATTACCAGCAAAGCCGCTCTGCCAGATTTGACTTGCAAAGTATTACAATGGCAAAGGCTTCCCTCTGATCTGAAAATAGCCCTTACTCTGGAAGTTTATCCTAGCTTTAACAAGGAGGCACCTAATCTCCAGATTTTCCTGGGTAAAGCTGCCAAGGTCTTAAGTGTCAGAACATTGGTAACTAATGGGAAGGGGGTAATAAAAGCCAAGGTACCAGCAAATTCGCTGAATACTTGCAGAGTCTTTCAAAATTTATCTTAAAAAAAGAAGAAATACTTGGGAGGCTGAGACAGGAGGATCACAGGTTCATGACCAGCCTCAGCAACTTAATGAGGCCCTCTTCAACTTAATGGGAGCCTGTTTCCAAATCAAAAATAAAATAGGGCTGGAGGTGGTATAGCTCAGAGGTAGAACGCCCTGGAGTTCAATCCCCAGTACCACAAAAAAAAAAAAAGAAAGAAAGAAAGAAAAGAAAAGAGGATGATGAGGAGGAGAAATTTATCACCCCTTGCTCTTTCTCTGGGACAGTCATGTCCCCTCCCCGCTCTCCACACATGGCAGAGAACACACACTGATGTGTCCTAACACTCTTTCCAGAAACTTCCCGACAAGGCCTCATGATCCTTATTGGAGCTCCAGACACTATTTCCAGTTTATAGGAGTTGGCCTGAGAGAAGGAAGCCATGCGCCATCAAACCCTCAACACTTGCCTTCTGGGACACAGTGGCTTCCCATCTGCCCAAAAAAGGGATCACCACCAATTACTTCCTGTGTCATCAGTGTCCATGTCTGTCGCATCTTAGATTTACCAAGCAAATCTCTTCTTGTTTCAGCAAGCAAGTCAATTAATTCTAGGTGGGCAGTTTCTCCATGCGTGCATTCAGTTTCGTTTCGTTTTGTTTGGGGAACTGGGGTTTGAACCCAGGGGAATTCTACCTCCAAGCTACATGCCCAGCCCTATTTTTTATTCTTTATTTTGAAACAGGGTCTAAGTTGCAGAAGGTCTAAGTAGTTGAGGCTGGCCAAGAACCTGCAATCCTCCTGTCTCAGTCTCCCAAGTACTGGGATTACAAGCCTATGCCACCACATCCAGCTCATGTGCATTCATTTTGTAATGGAGTCTGTATCTAAAGCCTTCTCTAGCACAGAGATGCTCCTGAAAGCAAGTTTCCACACTATCTCGGGGTTGAGAAACTCTGGCTTTTTAGAATTTGTGTTCCACTTACTTCAGTCCTGGAGGGAGAGCTATCTACCAATAATGTTACACGCTATTCCAGAAACACTGTGCATATGCCACAAAATTTGATTCTTTTGTAGAACACTCAAAGCAGTAGGATCTAAGAGTTTCCAAGAAACATATGTACATGTGTAGTCTCCTTATCTAAAGATGAACTATATAGAGAGAAATTTACATATATAATATAGATATTATATATAAATTTATATATATAATATGCATTATATATATATTGGTGGTACTGGGGATTAAACTCAGATTACCTCTGAGTTACACCCTCAGCCCTTTTTATTTTGAAACAGGGTCTCACTAAGTTCCTGAGGCCAGAGTTGAACCTCTGATCTTCCTGTCTCAGTCTCCTAAGTACTGGGATTACAGGTGTGCGTCACCATGCTCAGCAGTTTATAATTTTTATAGGTACAATTTTGAGACGCTCCACTGATAGGTGGGTGATTTTCTTTTCAAAATAAAGCACTTGCTTCTAGCTCAAATAAAACACCAGCATGAAATGTCACTTCCAGAGTAAGAGTCATGTTCGTGCACAGCTGCTTCTGTGCTGTGTACCCGGCCTGCAAGGAGGCGCCACCACGATGGTAATTACTATGTGACACTCAGTAACCACCATCATGTGTGGGTGTCTGCCAACTTCCACCCATGAAAGCGAGGATGTGGAGGACACGGTAACCCTTCACAGGACACTGTTGCCAGGCAGAGGGAACACTCTGGGCTTCCGCCCTTCCATATCAGGTGCTCACGGCCTACAGTCCTCCCTTCTAAGGCAAAGAATCTGCAGTCCAGTGGTGCTTCTAGATGCTGCTAAAGGCCACAGAGCCAAATCCTGAGCAGCATGGAAGTAAGTCCCGGGCGGGTGACATTACTCCCCAGGCAGGCCAACTCTGTGGAAATGAGGCCAAAGCAGGAAGACTCCCTCGGGGATTATCAGTTCATCTGTACCTATAATAACAGAGCTCGTTGGTCCTTGGGAAGCGGAGCCATACAATTGTCCTCCTGGGCATCGTGTACCCTGTGTGTGTCTCCTGGGACAACTGGGACATTCCCTGCCCTGCAGTTTCCCAACTTTCACATGAGGACACTTTGTGACCTCGATGTATTGATGCGTTGCTACATCCAGGTCTGCCCCTGACCTTCGCCATCTGGGACGCAGGTGGGGCGGCTGCCTTGGGCTTGGGAGGGCGGCTCTCTAGTGTGAAGCGGCCAGGGGAACAGAGAAGGATCAGAGGATGGATGAATGCGAGATTCAGGGGGAATGAGAGAGAGAAGTTGGAAAGAGTGTAGTCAGAGCCTATGGCAGCAGAACCACGGTGCATAAGTCGGCTCCTCACAGAGTCACTGGATCCGGTCACTGGGGCTCAGACCAAAGGCCCGAAAGCCAGTATTCCTGCTCGAGGTGACCACATTATTATTTTCCCATTCAGAGTTTTCTGGAGTTTCACAAGAACTGGAAAAAAAAAAAACCTAAGCAGTCTTTAAACTCACTTCTGCCCCAAGCTCTTCTGAGTCCCGTCTGGCTCTCATTATATATTAAGAATGTAGGCTGCAGGGGACCAGCCAGCTGCAGAAACAAACTAAAATCCCTGGGTTTTAGCTAAAAGAGAAATTTGATTGCTGAAGAAAATATACCGATTTTTCCAAGCAACTTTTAAGCCTTGCAACGCTGATGCCCTGAGTTTTCAAAAACAAAATGGAGGCACTGTATTTCTTCCCCTATATCTTCAACCCTTAGTGGACCTTTAAAACCTCATCTCTTTTTGTCCCCTAGTCTTAAGTTAAAAAACTAGGTGAATGAGGCACTTTTTGTGTGTCTGTGTGTGTGTGTGTGTGTGTGCACAAGATAGATAGATAGATAGATAGATAGATAGATAGATAGATAGATAGAAAGAAAGAAAGAAAGAAAGAAAGAAAGAAAGAAAGAAAGAAAGAAAGAAAGATAGATATAAAATCTGCGGGTACCCCAGGCTACTCTCTTGGCCACAAGGATGCATCTGCAACATACAAAACGGCATCCCTTAGCCAGGAGAAGAGCCCTTTCCCAGGCTTCCTGCTTGGGGACAGAGCCCAGGACAGACACCAGGGGCCCACACTGACTGGCTGCCTTAAGGTATGACCTGTGCAACCATGGCGGGAGGGTGGCCCTCCAGGGGAAGATGGTCCGGCTAATGGGCAGGAAAGAAGGGAGAATAACCAAGCCATATGCAAGGAAAGCAGTCAGAAGCACGTTCCAGAAAGTCTTACAGACTTGCCAGAGGGGAGCTATAATTTTATCACCAAACCTCCAATGGGTCAGAGAGAGAAACGACCATTTGGAAGATTCAGAGTGCCCATAAGATGAAAACAAACCAATTGTACAAGAGACACATGCATGTTCCAAGCCTGAAATTCCTCTGTAGAAACTGCTCGTCCTGTAAGATGCGCTGTGTGGACATCCTTGTTTCCCATTAGAAGGGGTACACACGGTCAGCCCCCCCATATCTGTGGGTTCTGCATCTGAAGAACCTCAAAAACATTTCTTTTTAAAGTTGCAATTGGACTGAACATGAAAGGACATTTTTTCTTCTCCTTCTTCCCTAAGCAATGTAGTACACAGCTTTTTTTTGTTTGTTTTTTATGGTACTGGGGATTGAATCCAGAGGCATTCTACCTTCAAGCTCCACCCTCAGTCCGATTTTATTTCTTATTTGGAAACAGGGTCTCACTAGGTTGATGAGAGTCTCACTATTTGCTGAGGCTATCCTCGATCCTGTGATCCTCCTGTCTCAGCCTCCTAAGTACAGGGATTACAGGTGTGCGACACCACACCCAGCAAATACACAGCTATTTACTTGGCACTTACATTGCATTTGGTATTACAAGTAATCTCACGATGATTTAAAGCAGAAGAGATCTGTGCATGGGTTCTGTGCAAATACTGCACCATTTTGCATAAGGAACTTGAGCATCCTCGGGCTCCAGTATCCCAGGGGCTCCAGAACCAAGTCCCTGCAGACAATACCGAGGGATGACCATAATCTCACTCACTTAGTGCATCCGTGACATGACACTAATGCTCACCTGGGTTAAAGTGATCCTAGGAGGGGTCAGAACAAGGTGAACCAAGCACATTCCCTTCATATCCCCATTCCAAACAGGAGGAGCAAGAGACCTTCTAGGCAGGACCAACCAGGAATGCTCCCCAGAGCTGTTTGGGGAGCTGGGGTTCCAGGCAGCTCTGCACCCTCCCCCAGCTGAGATGCCCCAGAGGGAGGGCGGAGGCACCTGCCGGGATGCTGGTTGACCTGCAGGGTATGTCTGCAATCCACATGCAGAAGGAGAAGACCAAGATGGCTGAGATGTTTTTCACTCAAAAGTGACCTCTTTTGTATTGCTGAAGGAAATGATCACTTATGCATTATTATTATTTATTACTTCTAAGGACTTAACAATAGGCCATTCACTAAACTAACTCTTTTTTTTAACTGTACTGGACTGGAGCCTGGGCATGTATGCATACATGCTAAGCAAGTACTCTACCGCTGAGCTAGAGCCCCAACCCCGTGTGTGTGTGTGTGTGTGTGTGTGTGTGTGTGTGTGTGTGTATGAGAGAGAGGGGAAGGGAAGGCTGGAACCCAGGGGTATGTTTACCTAAGCTATACTCCTAACCCTATTTTGTTTTTTTTAAATTTTGAAACAGGATCTCACAAAGTTACTGAGGGCCTCACTAAACTGCTGAGGCTGACCTCAAGCCTGTGATCCTCCTGTCTCAGACTCCCAAGTACTGGGATTATAGGCAAGCACCACTACACCCAGCTCTAAACTAATGTTTAATGTGGCTTACCTGATTTAAATTATAAAATAAGCCTCTAAAATAGGTATTAGTAGCCTCATTTTACTAAAACAAAATGGAATTCAGAGAGGTTAAGTAACTTGCCTGAGGTCACCCTGCTAATATAAGATGAGGCTGGACTTTTTAACTAGGCCCAAGAATAGCTTTGTATCAGTCTAAGGCCCATGCTAGCGGTCACCCTGAATGGGTTAAAATGGTCCAAACTGTGAAGTGCTTATGCCTGGAGAGGTGAACTCCAATGAACCACAAAGTTAGTCTATGGAACTTGTTCATCAGGAACCCGGCCAGTGTGGCATCGCTGTGCTGGGGAAGGATCTCAGTGGTCGGTGTGTAATGTTTTTCCACAGCAGAACAAGGCCTGAGATAGCATCATAGACATCCTTTCCACCAGCAACTGGTAGAATTTTATAACAAATATTAATTAAACATTATTCCTCTGTTCCTTGTAAAACAAATCCCCACAATCTTTCGGCGATCTTCTCAAGAAAAGGTGGGCTTTATGAAACCCTCCCCTTGAAATGAGGCTGTTGGGCCACTTAACCAATAGTGGGGCCGGTGCTGTGCTGGTTTCAGGCCTTAAGACACTGGCAGTTTATACGTCCTGTTCTCCAGTTCCCTTACTGCCCCGACTAGAAAAACTATGGTATTGTGCCTTACTCTCATTTATAAATCACAAAATTATTTTCAACAATTAGTAAATGTGGGCAAATTAAACACATAGAATATTTTTCGACAGGCACTAAAAAACGCTTTCAAAATGTTCAGCTGCCACGGGGAAATGCTTATGAGAGAAAAAAAGCAGCATGCGAGATATAGCTACCGTATTCTCATCATAACTGCCAAAAAAATACATCCAAGAAGAACTGGAAGTCAAAAATACACATTTTTAGGGCATTAAGATTACAGTTGATCTTTTCTGCTTTATTTTTTTTTTCTGATACTTATTTTATCACCCCAAATGAACAGTTGTAACAAGTGCTTAGTTGTTTTTAAAATACATGAATGACACCAGGCTGGGTGGCACACACCTGAAATCCCAGTACTTGGGAAGCCGAGATAGGAGGAGTATAAGTTCAAGGTCTCAGCAACTTAGTGAGACCCTCAGTGACTTAGGGAAACCCTGTTTAAAAGTAAAAAAGGAGCCGGGCGTGGTGGCGCACACTTGTAATCCCAGTACTTGGGAGGCTGAGACAGGAGGATCCGGGTTCAAGGTCAGCCTCAGCTACTTAGTGAGGCCCTCTGCAACTTAGTGAGACCCTGTTTCAAAATGAAGAATAAAAAATAGGACTGGGGGTGTGGCTCAGAGGTAGAATGCCTCTGAGTTTAATCCCTAGTACTGCAAAAAATAAACAAATAAAATAAATAAATAAAAAAAGGCAGGGGCAGAGGGTGTAGTTTGGAGGTAGAACCTCCCTGGGTTCAATCCCCAGTACCAAAAACTAAATAATGATAATGATAATAACAACAACAATAATAATAATAAATGAATGACATCATATGAACTCACCCCTCAGGGAAGCCTTTGCACACCATGTCTTCTACAGGACCCAGATTAGCATGGCATGGAGAGGCAGCAAGATAACCAAATGGATTTAGACACTAATCTGTCATAAAGGGACAAAAGGCAGGAATGGAGGGGCCTCCACCACTAGACTTCTGCTCCGCCACTCAACAGAAACACACCTGCCCAAGGCCCGCCACACAGCAGCTGCAGCCCTTCCTGGACACTGCAAATCAAAGGAAGGGCAGCAGAGAATGAGTTGCTCTGTGCTTGTAAGACAGAGACCAGTCTTCACAGGGGCTTGCATTCCGTAAACTGCATGGGTTTAGAAAGCATGCTACTTGGCGACCAGTGATTAAGTTTTCTCACACTAAAGAAATGCTCTTGCAACAAGGACAGATTGTGTTGTTCTAGGTGTTCTTAATCAGTTTCAAATATTAACCCAGCTGGCTCAACGCAAGATTTCCAAAGTGATAAACACTGTCCATGCATGGCAGACATTTTCCATGAATGTGTGCGAGAGTGGGAGACAAGTAAATCATTAATTCCTTCAATAAACCTTTACTGAATGATAGTGTGATGGCTTGGATCTGGAATGTCCCCAAAAGCTCCCGTTGAAGGCATCATCCCCAAAGCAACAGTGTTCGGAGGTGGGGTTTTGGAGAAGAGACTGGGTCCTCAGGTTCTGATCTCCTCAATGGGTTAACCCACTGATGGAGTGGTAGCCGCAGGACTAGGGAGAGGTGGTAGAAAACCAAGAGTTGGGACCTTGTTATAAGGAGTGGGCTCCTGGGGGCATGCCTTGTCCCTGGTCCCTTTCTCTTTCTCTCTGCTTTCTGGCTGTCAAGAGCTGAGCACCTTTGCTCTGCTATATCCTTCCACCATGATGCTCTGTCTCTCCACAGACCCAGAAACAGTGGAGCCAGCTGACCAAGAACAGCATCTCATGAAACAGGGAGCCCAAGTAAACCTTTCCTCCTCTAAGTTGATTTTCTCAGGTATTTTCTCACAGTGATGGAAAACTGACCAACAGGTAGCTTAGGGAATGTGTAAATGAAGATGTAGCACTGTTAGCGGTAAATACTCGCTCTTATCCTGGCCTACGATCACTTGTAGACGAGGGCTGAGGTCCACAGGTCTCTAAAGCAATACCCCAGTTCTCTCTCCAAGTCTACTTTCAGTGACCCCCATGGGTGGCTTCACATCAATCGCAGCAGGAGAGCTTACAACTCAAGAATCAGCAGATGCTAAAGATCAGGACTTCCTTCCCCTAGACGGCTGGCTGTTGAAGCTTCACCGGCACACCACACCTACCAGGACAACAAGAGGCCAGTATACACCTCTCCTACTTATCTCCAGCCGCTCCCTCCTTCCCTGTGTGCCCACCAGACCAAGGTTTCCCAGCCCATGCCAGCTTTCTTTCTGAATGTTAAGCCCACCTCATAAGTCACCACCACACAATGGTCATCTGTGTGTGTGTGGGGGGGGGGCACAGGTTCTGGGGCAGCCGTCTGCCTTCCAAACACCGCTTCTTCACTTAACAGCCATGGGCTTTTATTTATTCACATCAGCCCTCTGTGCCTGTTTCCAAGCCAAAGGCAGCATAAAGACTTTTTCAAACACAGAAAAGCTGAAATACGTGTTCCCGGAGGACTCCACCTCAACTGAAGGTTGAGGTGCACTGAGTTAGAGTTGGGGCACCCTGGCAGATTTCTCATCCTTGCCCTCTATTCAACAACAATAAAAAATGGTGTTATCAAAGGGCAGGCCTCATCTACAACATAATACTAAACCAGAATCCAGCCAACCCGGCTTATTAAAACATCTGGATTATAGATTATATCTATGTCAATTTCTTTGAAGCCCCTTCCCCCCCAAATAAAATTCAATGCAATTGCTAATAACATTTCCAAACAGTCAACAGGCCATTGTACTGTCAAAGAGCTTTGGTTTTCTTAAACACACACACAAAAAAGGCCTTCATATATCCAGAAACAAAAAACAGGCTGAGCACCCTTGTCTCAAAATCCAAAATCTGAAATGCTCCAAAATCAGAAACATTTTGTGCACCAACACGGCGCCACAAGTGCAGACCTGCACAGGTGACCTCAGGTGACAGGTTATGGTCAAGACACCGGCACTGCAGGTGTCCTACAAACTCGTTGCTGGCCACGCGTGTAAGATGCATGTGAAACACAGACGAATTCTGTGTTTAGACTCGAGCCCCAACCCCAAAATACCTCACTATGTTTATGCAAATATTCCATGGACATCTAAGAAAATCTGAAATCCAAACACTTCTGGTCCCAAGCATTTCCAATAAGAAACACTCAACCTGGGCATGACCACCTCGTCATTCCAGAGTAGACGAGTAGCAAAAAAAATCCGAGCAGCAGAAATCAGTGTCAACAAGTTACAACTTCAGAGACCCAGGGACCCTTCCCAACAAACCTGTAAGCCTTTACTCTTTGACAAGGTTTTACCGAGTCCTGAACCAGTAGTCACATTTTGCTTGGTCCAGACCCTGTCCCCAACCCCCACCCCAGGTCCTCTTCCACATCACCATTAAAATTTTACTTCCTAGCTGGGCACACCTGTAATCCTGGTACTTGGGAGGCTGAGCCAGAAGGATCATAGTTATGTGGCCAGCCTCAACTTACTAAGACGCTGTGTCTGATTCTCAGTGGCTGGCTGCCCTGGTTGGTATTCTTTTTTTTTTCTCTTTCCTTCTTCGTTGGCACTTAAGGCTTCCTGTTTGGGCCTGTGCCTTCCTGCACCTGCTTCAGAATGGCTTTCTTGCCCTCTCCCTTCAGCCCTTGACCTTGGAAATGGCACAGTCTTCCAAGGCTGTTACTGAAAGTGCTCATTACTGATAAAAGACAAACGGCAGGGAGGAGGGTCCCCGGCCTGCCCCTGTGTCCCAGGCCCCTGTGGTCACTGGCGTCCACCCAGCAAATACAAAATGGCTCCTCGGAGCCACAAGATAAACAAAGCAGTGGGTACCCGGGGTTCCTGGGGCGCACACCCCAGCATGCTACTGAAGCTCCCCATCAGTCGGGTTCCACCCATCTTTTTTAAAAGATCAAACTCAGATTTAGCCTGCTGGCAGTTATGGAGCAAGCCGGGACACTAAATTCCAAAAGGAGACCCAAGTAACATGAATAAGCCTTAATGTGAGATTCAATTAGAGCCTGCTGCAATCAAGCTCGAGAACATGTCTTGTCAGCAGATTCATGACTTATAATAGTTATTTCTCTTTTAGACATGGCACCAAAGGACTTGTCCCAAGGCGCTGAATCTCAAATTTAGCAAAAGTAAAATTCTCCCTCAACTGCAAATATTTAATTCTGGCCTAGCTCTAAGCTTACCCTTTCTTTCTGCACGGACAGGCAACAAATCTATGAGGTAACAAAGCAAAGTATAGAAACCATGGCCTGCTAAGAACTAAAAGTTTTCTCATCAAAATAAAAAATGGGGGGAGGGGCATAAACATGCTACCTTAAAGAAGTGAGAGCGAGTTTCCACTTTTGATCAAATATATTATCAGTTCTTGGTGTTAATACTTATCACTATATGTGTGCACAATATAGACCTTTGGTGGACATACATTTGCTATACATTCTCTCTCTTATTTGTTTATTAACTTTAACCAGTAAAACATGCTGGGGGGGGGGACTAGTTTGTTTAGTTGACACCATAAACTGTGAGTTCAAAACATTTATTATTCACAAGACTATTTAGTTTAATTGTGATAACGTTGCATGTCATTAGCTACCCTCACTGCATTTCTGCCAAATCTCTCTGCTTCAATCCTAGACTGATCAGGTCCCTCAACAGATGGACTGCAGGTATCAAACAAGCAGCTTATTTGAATGTACATTACATTCAAAAAGTATGTGTTTTAAAATGCCGGTCCTGCGCAAAATCCTATGCAGAGAGCTGGTGGGAATGTTGAGGTACCAAGAGGAAAGAGAAGGTCTTGCTTTCAGAAATGTGAAGGTGTCCAGGAAAAGAAACATGCACTACCCACAGATCAGCCCGGCCTCTCAAAACCCAAACTAGCATTTAACTTTCTCGGAAAAATGTTTTCTTAACTAGTTTAATCCATATACCTCTCCGGGCACTTTTATAAAGGTCATCTTCAAGTTCTTGATTTAATGTCTCATTTTAGGTAGAAAGCTGTCTCATTGTTCAATTAAATGTCAACTCAATGCCCCTCTTCAAGTACTGGAAAGGAATTTGGAAGAAAACAGAGAACCAAGAAGAAAGGTAGCTTTTTAAGGACATTATTACAACTGATTATAACCACCATATATAAAGGCACCCGTAGGACCAGGCTTTCAAAATAACCTTCTGGTGCTCTCGTTCCTAGAGTGACCAGTTTCTACTTCAGTTGGTGATAAAATTGTTAACGACCCCTTTCCTTGTTACATAATTTTCTTTCAACTTCTTCATATCCACATTTCAATGACCCCAATTAAAATCTCAATGAAGACTTCTGACTGGTTATACCAATATTGTTATCAGCAAAGGAGTTAAACCCGGAGCCTCTGCACCTGGGCATGTTATGCTCAGAACAGCAGGAGTCAACTGCCGGAATCTTTCCCCCCCCTCCACTCCCACTTTCCCAGAGGTAGCCATTAATAAAACAAAAACACAGATACAATGAATGTCCTGCATAGCGGGAACAAACTGGTCACAGATAAGAATTGTGGCAAAAAAAAAAAAATTCCAAGTATCATATCTGCTATGTTGGCCCAATATTTAACCTTTAGAACCGCTCAGCAAGTCTTTAAAATATAAACATTTTTTAAACTGTCCACAAACTCAGATTTCCAACAATTAGCACCCCCAAGCCAAAAAAGAAACATCAAAAATTTCAAGTCCACTTCACACTATGCCCAGGAAAATCATCTTCTTAAAAATGTCAGGCCATCACTTCTTTATTGAAGAAAACCCACTTCTTCACTTATGTTTCTAATAGTATATACCAAGTTAAATTTGCCTCTCTTGGGTTTGTTCATTCCAAGGAAAATTCAGTTTCCTGGAATTAAAACATGGCATTCCTAATTTTTTAGAAAATTTTTCACTTGAATCACTTTTGTAATTAGTCCTACCAATTTTAAGAAAACTAGCAGATGAAACCAGAAAAAAACTTACCTTTTGCCTGATCCAAAGTCCTCGCCTTCAGTCATTTCTGCCCCTTAAGAAACACAGGAGCGGAGTGGCGAGCTATCACACCTGCTTGCCGCAGCCGGGGGGCCCAGCAACGTGCCTTTCCACCACCCCCCAGCAGAGAAGATCTTCCCTTTTTGGAAAAAAGAAAAAAAGTGCTCCTCCCTTCTCAGAAAGTTGGTGTTTACAAACTTCCCAAGCGCCTGCTTGAATGGAGCTAAGCGCGGGTTATTATGACTGCCCCCTGCTAAAAATAAAGAGGTCACCTCGTACTCCAGCGCCCTGACTGGCAGCTGGGACCAGCGCGGCCCGGCTGCCCAGCATTTCCCTGCAGTCCTGTGAAGAGGCGGTGCCACCCTCACGGGATGACTTCACCAGGCCAGCCTGCCCTTTCTCTCTCTCTCTTTTTTTTTTTTCCTGGCGTGACCAGGCACCCACCAGAAGGTGGAGCGGCCACCACAGGATGGTGAAACTTTACCCTGGACTATCAGGTCTCCTGGAGTCACAGGAGGGAGGTGGAGAGCAGAAAGCGACACAGACTGTACCTGCCACAGTCCAGAAGCTGCTTGCTCTCACGGTGCCTGGACACTGGGGCAAAAAGGTCCCTACCCAGAAAGGGGGGCAAAGTCCTAGGCGCAATTGGACCCCCCCCTTTTGTACTAGAAATTGAAGTCAGGGACATTCTATCCCCAAGCTACATGCCCAGCCCTTTAATTAATTAAATGTATTTATTTATTACCTGTTTGTTTGAAAATAAGGTCTTGCTAAGTTGCTGTGAGGGTCTTGTTATGTTGCTGAGGCTGACCTCGAACCTGGGATTCTCCTGTCTCAGCCTCCCATATCCCACACCCAGCGAGCAACTGGATTTTGAGACACACTGCTTTGAAAGAAAACCTCCCTTTGGGTCATCTGGATTGTCAACTCAGAGCACACAGGCACAGGAATCTGCGTCGAAATGTCCCTGCGGGCACCGGGCCATCTCCCTGCAGCTTCCCCTGCCAGACACGGAGCCCCGCTGTGCTTGGGACGTTACCAGGGCTTGGTTCATCTCTACATAGAGGTCCTCAAAGCTCTGCTACCCTCCAAAGCTGACCTTTAAAAGAGATAAAAATCACCTCAAAGTTTCTTGCTTCCAAAGACACCAGGAGAGATTCCTTTAGGAATATTCCCTGAAAGCTTTGGATAAACACTGAAACCATCTTCTTTTTTCTTCTCTCTCCCCCCTCCACCAGCACCCCCTTTTTGGTACTGGGGACTAAGCCCCGGGGCATTCCACAAGTGAGCTACAACCCCTCCCAATCCTTTTTTATTTTTTATTTTGAAATGGTCTAAGTTGCTGAGGGTCTAAATTGCCAAGGCTGGCTTAAAACTTGCAATCCTCCTATTTCAGCCTCCCAAGTACTGGGATTACAGGTGTGGGCCACCATGGCCAGCTCATTTTCTTCTTTTCTGATTGGGAACATTACAATATGCACAAAGTAAGATCTAATTATTAAGAAATAACACACAGCTGGACGTGGTGGTGCATGCCTGTAATCCCAGTACTTGAGAGGCTGAGACAGGAGGACCACAGGTTCAACTAAGCAAGATCCTCAGCAACTTAGTGATATCCTGTTTAAAACAAAAAAGTCTGAGGGTGTAACTTAGAAGTAGAATGCCTCTGGGTTCAATCCCCAGTACCAAATATATATGCTTTTTCATTTTTTTACGTGTGATAGCTAATCTCAGCAAGATACTTCTAACTTCTCTTCTGTATGTCATATCTGTCAAAGTGGCTATTTTACATGTTAAAATAAATGGCATATGTTACACGTTTGTCAAAGTGGCTTTCTAGAACATTCAAGATTTGAAAAGTCTCAACAAATACTACAGTTACCTGCTTTCTTCTGGATACTACTGCTGGCAATTTTATGCTGTGCGCATGTCACAATTGGAAGCAGTTCTTTGCACAATTCACTCTTTCACACTAGACTTAACGCTTTAGACATTTCAAGGCCTGACGTTCAGTATGTGTGTATTCCTAAATGCAGGACTGGGATACGAGTACCCTGAAAGAAAATCTTCATCCTTGGAGTTCTGTAGATCAGTACGGATGGAAGCCTTGCAGAACCAAAGCAGTGTGCTATGTTGATAGAAATCCCAGGATTGTTTTTTTTTTTTTGTGTGTGTGTGTGTGTGGTACTGGGGATTGAACCCAGAGGCATTTTACCTTCGAGCTACATCCCCAGCCTGATTTTTTATTCTTTTATTTTGAAACAGAGTCTCACTAAGTTGTGGAGGGCCTCACTAAGTAGCTGAGGCTGGCCACGAACCCGGATCCTCTGGTCTCAGCCTCCCAAATGCTGGGATTACAAGTGTGTGTCACCACACCCGGCTAAATCCCAGGGTTTTAAAGAACTGAAAATATCATCCATGAAAATATTTCAGTGCTGCATGTGACATTACCAGCACAAAGAGTTATGTGTATTATCTGAGTTCTGGCCATTCTGTCCCTTAATTTTACCCTGTTCTTCTCCCTAAACTCCTATTTTACTTCTTGACTATCTTTTTTTTTTTTTTTTTTTTTTTTTTTTTGTGGTACTGGGGATTGAACTCGGGCATTCTACCTCCGAGATATACCCTCAGCCCTATTTTTTATTCTTTATTTTGAAACCGAGTCTCACTAAGTTGCGGAGTGCCTCACTAGGTAGCTGAGGCTGGCCGCGAACCTGGATCCTCCTGTCTCAGCCTCCTGAATGCTGGGATTACAAGCGTGCGCCACCACGCCCGGCTATTTCTTGACTATCTAAATGTGACTTAGCCGCCAGTTACTACAGAACTGACTATATCCCTGAAACTCGCCTCTCAGTTTTACAGGTCAATTAACTGATTCCTGCTGTAACTGTGAATTATCTATTACTACCATGAAATATTTGCTAGTACTCCCATCACACACCTACTTTGTATATGTTAGAATTGCTGATCTGGTGTCTCCTGGACAACTGGAATTTAGGGAGAACCTGATACCCACTGAAGCTGTCGCCGAGATTTGCAGAGGCTGAAGCCACGGCCCAGCAGAGTTCCGGGAGGCAGTGGTAAGGCTTTTGGCCTCCAGGCTGCCCGTCCCTGGGTTGAGCGCACTTTTCCCTCCTCCAATCAAAGATCAGCAGGGCCCACGTGCTCTGGCAGAAGCCCATGTGCCTGCCACACGCCTCCCTATTGTACATTCCCTTGTATCCCCACCCTCCTCAAATTTGTGTGTGCATTTCATTTTAGTAATGTACTTTAAATGCGATTTAATTTTTTTTTCCTTTGCAATTTCATTACATAGTGCAGCCTAAGAAAAACCACTGCCATTTCCAAGCTAAAGGTCTGCTTTTCATGATGTCTTTTTCCTCTTCACACAATCATCAGACTAAGAAGTTTGTTTCTTTTCTCTCTGCAGAAGCTTTGGTTAAAGCTCTGGAACTCTCTTTCAGAGGCATTGCAAAGGACCCTCCCTCATAGTGCAGGTCCAAGAGCAATATGAACAGAGAACAAACAGCCTGTCACCTCATATCCCTCCCAACTTTGCCGGTTAATAGAAATCTCCAGCCGGGCATGGCAGTGCACGCTTATAATCCCAGTACTTGGGAGGCTGGGACAGGAGGATCGCAGGTTCGCAGCCAGCCTCAGCTACTTAGTGAGACCCTATTTTCAAAATAAAGAATAGAAATAGGGCCGGGCGTGGTGGCGCACGCTTGTAATCCCAGCATTCGGGAGGCTGAGCCTGGAGGATCTGGGTTCGTGGCCAGCCTCAGCTACCTAGTGAGGCACTCCGCAACTTAGTGAGACTCGGTTTCAAAATAAAGAATAAAAAATAGGGCTGGGGGTATAGCTTGGAGGTAGAATGCCCCTGAGTTCAATCCCCAGTACTGAAAAAAAAAAAAATAGAAATAGGGCTGGGGGGTGTAGCTCAGAGGTAGAATGCCCCTGGTTTCAATGTCCAGTACTGCAAATTAATTAATTAATTAATTAAATTAGATAGAAATCTTCATTTCTAGCTACATACATGGCTTGCTAGAATAAAGACTAGATTGTTCAGTCTTACTTGAGCTAAGTAAGGCCTTGAGATTGAGGGATTTTGTTTCCGTTTGGTACTGGGGATTGAACCCAGGGGCATTCTACTTCCGAGCTACACCCCCAGCCCATTTTTTTTGTTTTGAAAGAGGGTCTCGCTAGGTTGCTGAGAGTCTCACTACGCTGCTGAGACTGTCGTCGACCTGAAATCCACCTGTCTCAGCCTCCCAAGTACGAGATTGAGTTCTGAATGAAGAGATGTCAGAAACATTAAGCAGCTCTAGGAATCTTCCTTGACGGACAGCTCCTTCACCCCGTCCATTTACTTCCTAGGTAGAAAGGAGATACAATGGCTGGATCCCCAGAAGCCACATTGAGCAGGAGGTAACTTGTGTGATGGCGGCCAAGCATGGTAGAACTCAAAAAAGAACAATCCTGGGGCTGGAGGAACATGGCTTCAGCTACCCAAGGTCAACTGTAGGCCAAAAACATTAAATGGAAAATTCTAGAAATAACTTCTAAATTTTAATCTCCCACCATCCCATATCATTCTGTGCTTTCCTGTCCTGTTCCACCCAGGACACAAACCAAACCTTTCTCCATTGTATTCATGCTGTGTATACACCACCGGCCACTCAGTCACATAAAGGTCATCTTGATTATCTGGTCAACCATTGAGAGAACTGTAGTACTTGTGTTCAAGAAACACTTATTTAGCCAGGTATGGTGGCACACTCCTGTAATCCCAGTACTTGGGAGGCTGAGACAGGAGGATCGCAGGTATGAGGACAATCTCAGCAATGTAGCAAGACTCTTAGCAACCTAGCCAAACCCTGTTTCAAAACAAAAAAATAAAAAATAAAAAAGGGCTAGGGGTAGAGCTCAGAGGTAGGATGCCCCTGGGTTTAATCCCTAGTATCACACACGTACACACACAAAAGAGAAGAAACCCTTATTTTACTTAATAATGGCCCCACACCACCAGAGTGGGTCTAGAGATACCAAAGAGCAGCTACAAAGTGCTCCCTTTAAGTAAGAAAGTAGCGTCAGTGGCTTTCTAAGAAAAGAGATGTGAACTAGCACCTGTGTCCTGCCTCGCCATGCGGTCCTCCATCATGTCACAATGCAGCCTGAAGTCCCATCACCCGATGCCAGTGTGGTGCTCCTGGACTTCCAGCCTCCAGAGCTGTGAGCTCAGTAAACCTCTGTGTCTTATAAATTACACGGTCTGTGGTATTCAGTTATAGTAACACAAAGCAGACTAAGACAGAAGGGCAATTCTTTACTATACTGACCTGACATGTGTGTTTGTGTGTGTGTGTGTGTGTGTGTGTGTGTGTGTGGCAGGGTGTCCTGGGGATTGAACCCAGAGGCATTCTACCTCCAAGCTATACCCTCAGCCCCTTTTATTTTTTATTTTAAAACAAGATCTCACTAAGTTGCTGAGGATCTTGCTAAGTTGCTGAGACTGGCCTGGAATATGTGATCCTCCTTGTCTTGCTGAAGGGAGGCCAGGGTGACCAGACATTATTGAGGAGGGATAAGATATGGAGAATAGGGAATTCGTGCTAAATCGATGTAGTAGGATTCTTGCTAAAAGTGGGTTCTTGAAGACTTGCCTAAGGATATGGCCTATGAAAAGGAGCTCAGAGAAGCCTGACCAGGGTCTGGACAAGGGGAGAGTCTCTATCACTTCCCAGTGAAAGAACAGGCATCTTTTTTATTTCATATATCATCATTCAGTGTTTATAAAATGTGCAGACCCTCCAGAGCTGCACAATCCAAGATGTAACCCCCAAGAGCAAGCACTTGAGATGTGGTTCATCTGAGATGCACTGTGAGTACAAAATACACACTTGAGGGTGCTGTGTGTGTGTCTGTGCGTGCATGTGTGTGTAAGGTTCTGTGTGTATGCGTGCATGTGTGTGTAGGGTTCTGTGTGTGTGCGTGTGTCTGTGTGTACATGTGTGTGTGTCTGGGTGGTGCTGAGAACTGAACCCAGGGACATTCTGCCTCTGAGCTACACCCCACCCTATTTTATTTTTTTATTTTGAAACAGGGTCTCACTAAGTTGTTGAAAGTCTCAATGAGCTGCTGAGGCTGGCTGCGAATCTGAAATCCCCCTGTATCAGCCTCCAAGGTACTAGGATTACAGGCATGTACCACCACGCCTGGCTCACACTGAATTTTTAGGACCAAGTTGGAAAAAAGAAGAAAGTCAAATATCTCATTAATAATTTTATATGGACTACATGTAAAAATGTTAATATCCTGTATATACTAGCTAAAATAAGATTATGAAAATAAATTTCATGTTTCTCTTTTGTCTTTTCTCACACGGCTAACAGAAATCATATATGTAGCTTGCATTGAGTTTCTATTGTACAGCACAGCTCAACAGCTTTAATTACCTACTAGCATTGTCCAAATGTCACATAAAACAAAAATTACAGTGGGAGCTAGCTGGCTAACACAATCTTAACAATTGTTTCAAGAACATTTCCAGAATTGCTTGAAAGGATAAGGATGGAGATTACAGAAGACACCAGAAGGGTGTGACTGAAAAAAAAAAAAGAGTCCAAGAGCCAGTCACTCCCTCAGTATCTTGACTCATTAAGAATAGGAGAATTCCCCTTCTCCCTGTTCCTATGTCCCACCCATGTCTTCTAATGATGCCAATACAGAATTTGCCCCCACAAAACTTCAGAGCGCGTGTTATGGGAGCACTTGGAAATAGTAGAAAAATGGAATTGTACTATTATCAAACCCAGTATATTTTGGGAACCAAGCGGATTCTCCCTAGATAAAAAAAAAAAAAAAAATCAAAGGATAGAATTTGCATATCAGTACGTGGTATAAATAAAGCCATTCAACAAGACAACCTGTGAGCTAGGCTACCAGGGGAGAGATGGTCCCCTTTGTTGCTTTATGACTGATGGAATCATACTGAGATTTGCCCCAGATGGGTGGCTTTTAAAGCAATATAAAGTTATTTTTCCCCCTCTCAAGTACAGTGTTCTTAATATATAAAAGATCAAACACAGCCAAAGCAGTAAGAGTTAATCCCATCTGCAGGAGCAGGGCACTGAAACGCAGCCTCTTTCCCCCAAGGCAGCCCCGGGCGGGGCCTTCGGAAGCCTACGGTAGACGATTCCATTGGAAAACAGTGGCAGCTAGCAAAAAAGAAAGTGGGAAACTTTCTCAGTGTTTCCTCACACTAATTAGATCAGCCTTGATCCAGTTACCCATTTTATCTTTTCACCTTTTTAAACTTAGCACATAAGCCGGGCGTGGTGGCGCACGCTTGTAATCCCAGCATTCAGGAGGCTGAGACCAGAGGATCCGGGTTCTCAGCCAGCCTCAGCTACCTAGTGAGGCACTCGGCAACTTAGTGAGACCTAGTTTCAAAATAAAGAATAAAAAATAGGGCTGGGGGTATAGCTCGGAGGTAGAACGCCCCTGAGTTTAATCCCCAGTACCGCAAAAACAAAACAAAAAAAAAACAAACAAAACTTAGCACATGGAGTACTTTCCTCAATGTCTATTCCTACAAAAATAGCTAACACCTCTAAAACCAACACACTGGGCTTCTCAACACCCCTATCCCCACCACCACTACCAGTTCTGTGGACCTCTCCATTTTTTTTTCCCTGGAAATATCTATCCCCGTTTTCTGGGTGTGTCTCCCAAAGTCACGTGTTGGAGACTCCACGTCCAAACGCAGCTGCGGTGGAGGCGGGGCCTAAAGAGAGATGCACGGGTCTTAAGGATGGAGCCCTCCTGCAGCAATTAGTCTCCTGCACCTGAGGCCTTCGTCACCGCGAGAGTGGGCGAGCTACTATCGCGAGACTGGGTTCTTAGAAAACCGAGTCTGGTCCCGGAGCTTGGCCTTTTGTGCACACTCGCTTGCCCTTAGACAAGGCAGAAGCCCCTCACCAGAGGCTATCCCTGGGCCCTTGAATTTCCCAAGCTTCAGAAGCATGAGGTAAATCAATCTCTGCTTGATAACTTACCAGGCCCGTGGTGTTGTGCTTCGGCCATGGGTAATGGACTGGAGCAGTCCCTGTCTGCCTCCCCTTCCAGCCTGCCAGGGCATCCCCAGCTGCACCCTCGCCTGGTGTAACTATTAACAAACCACTTTCCCTTGCACCCATGCCCTTGCCTAGGCCAAAAGTTGTGGAGCACCCCAACATATCCCCATTTTCTTACCCCGAATGGCCAGAAATTCCACTGTGTTAATTTGTGCCAGACTGTGGTATCTTAACTGTCACTTGATTTATTATGGTCTCACCTGGAACACACCACTGAGCCACCTCTTTGATACGGACCACTCAGTGAGGCCAGCGAGAGTGCCTGACGCACCTGTCCTGCCCTGTCCAGTCCATGTCCTCTGTGTCACCCCCTGTGGGCTGAACTGGGCCCCACCCCAGGGTATGTTGATGTGAAGCGCTATGGAAGTCCTGCTGGAGACAGAGTGTGGCAGCCCCAGGGGAGAGGGGGAAGGACCTATGCTTGGTAGAAGTAGGAGGACCGCAGAGGGCTAACCCCCCAGCTTTGCAGGGCAGTGTTCTCTAACCGGTACAGTTTGTCTTGTGACATCTCTGGTGGTTTATTGCCTGCCCTGCCTTCCTTATCAAAAAGGTCTCTTTAGCCTGGTGTGGTGGCCCAGGCCTATAATGCCAGCACTTGGGAGGCTGAGACAGGAAGATCGCAGGTTAGAGGCCAGCCTCAGCCATTTAGTGAGAACCCTGCTTCAAAATGAAACAAAAAGAGCTGGGGATGTAGCTCAGAGGTAGAATGCCTCTGGCTGGCTCAATCCCCAGCGCACACACATACACACATATATGTTAGCTATATGTTGCTAACTGTGGAACTGTGCTATTGAGGAGCGGGTGGGCATCTGAATAGCAGGAGGGAATCTCGCAGTCCACAGCAGGCCACCTGCCCCTCATTCCGTGGGGTTGCTCCGGAAGGGTGCCAGCATGGCAGATGGAGAAGTTCAGCTGGGAGTGGCATGGATTTCTGAGTAGGGAACAGCCTCAGGAAACGTGCAGAGAGGAGAGGCAGCTGGGTCACAGCTTAAGGAAGAAGGGGGGCAGCGGGGAAGGAGCTCAGCCCTTGTGCACGATGTCACCCTGTGTTGCCGACTTGGTTTCTGATGTCCCCTGCCATCGCTCTGACCCGTTTCAGCACCCTGACTTGTTCTCTACGAACTAGACAGTGGCTCCCTCTGAGGGCCTGTGGTCGCCGCCCGGGAGGGGATTTGTTCCTTCTCTTCTTAAAATTCAGCTCATGGGCCTCAACTATCTTGCCAACTTCTTTCTCTTCCTTCCCAGCCTTTTCCTAGCCACATACGCTCACCCCCCAAAAAAACTTCTGTAAAACTCCTGCAGGGGTTCAGATACCTACAACCTGAACCCCCGTCATGGAACACACCTGTTCCTGAGAACTCTTCCTACTTGCTTTCTTATTGAGAGTCAGCTGTGTATTTGAGGGGTGAAGTTCCTTGACAGGGAATCTTTGGTTCCAAGAAATTTAGAACAAAGAACCTCAGCAGCGAGAGAACTCTGGCAAGCGCCACTGCTCTTAGCAAGCGTTAAGGAAGTAGAAATTGGCCAAGTCCACAAATCCTTGAGACAGAGATCTCTGAAGACACTAGAAAGGAATGACTCCGCCAGGGTGGCAAGCCACTGAAAACACACCTTATCGCTCCGGTTTAAAAACACCTCGGAACGCAGGAGCGATGACACAGACCTGTTTAAGGCTGGGCTGTGCAGTGCTTCACTTACATGCTGATCTTGCCCACCGCTTATTATTATTGTTAATCATTTTGCTTATTATTAGCGTTAGAAAGCTTTCATCCCTTCATTGGTGGCTGAGGAGATGCTACTTGTCTATACATTGAGCCAGTGTTTTGCAGAGAAGCCAAATTGGGTTTTTGTTGTTGTTGTTGTTTGCGGTACTGGGGATTGAACTCAGGGGCATTCTACCTCTGAGCTATACCCCCAGCCCTATTTTTTATTCTTTAGTTTGAAACAGGGCCTCACTAAGTAGCTGAGGCTGGCCTCGAACCCAGATCCTCCGGTCTCAGCCTCCCAAATGCTGGGATTACAAGTGTGCACCACCACGCCCGGCTGCAGAGAAGCCAAATTGGAAATAGAGACTTTTCAGCTCGAAGGTTCTGAAGCAGTTCACTATTCTTTCCACATTTGTTTTGAGGGTGTGAGTCAGGTGACAGAAGGCCTCCTCTAAGTCCCCTCTTTGTCACAACCGCATCACCTGGCAGCACTGTGACCTGGGCTGGGTGAGTTCCACCTGCTGACCCAGAAGCTGAAAGGACTTCTCTCCCAGGCCCCGGGGCTTGGGGCCCATGTTTCTGGGCCAATATCCTCGAGCCTCTGGGCATTCTCGAAGAGGAACCAGCCCATCTAGGAGGATCTGCAGCAAGAAAGGCTGGGCAGGGTCCTGCTCTTGATGAGTAGCAGAAAAGGGATTTACCTCAAGAGAACTCTTAACTGCCTCTCCTTAAAGGGCGGATTCCAACAGTAACCCAGCAGGCCGGTATTTCCTTATTGCCTCGATTGCTGGTGATAAACGCTCTCCCAAACACAGCTTATCTCTACAAAACGGAGCTGTCTGAACTACTTCCAACTGTTCTTAGGAAAGCCATACACGATAAGCTGCCATTTTCCCCTCGCTTTGATAAAACCTCCAAGACTTAAACCAAGTCCAGATTTCCTTTGCCTGTGTGCCATCAGCCTTTACCTTACATGCTGCCTTCCTATTTTGAGTATTAGAGGAAGTCCGTGGCTTAAAAATAGAAATGAGACTTGGCTTCTTTACGTGCACCTACTTTTAGCACCAACCATGGCAACGTCACACACACAGTTCATCATAAATTTTCATGGTGGGTTCTCACTGCCAGACACAGCTTCCAAGCTGCCTGCTTAGAACCGGTGTGATTTTTTTTTTTTTTTCTATCCAACTAGATTTTATATTGTCTTTTAACGAGAGGATAAAATCACAAATGGTGATGTAAATTGTAAAGAGCGATGAACCGTTCAGACTCCTGACCCAGCCTCCGTGCCCAGCACAAGCAGTTAAAATGTAAACATCATCTCAGTCCTAAGTATAAATATAAAAGGACATGCTGTGTCGGAATCTTTGAGCCAGGTCAGCAAACAGCGTGTGTGTCCCGCCATCCGTGATGGCCGTGCGTGAGAACATCGTGTTTACACTCATCGTCCAGGACGATCCCTGTCCCTTCTCCCCATGCCATGCAACTGGCCTCGTGCAAGGAGTCCTTTCAACAGTGAAAAACAACTGCTCCCAGTTTCTTCACAATAACACTGAAATCCAGACCGGAAAGGCAAAAGTGGGGTTCCTCTTGGGCAAGGAGGCTGAGCAACTGCTTGAAGAGCTACATGGCGCTCCCCTCGGCCTTCCTGGGAAGCCAGGTGCACAGGGTATAGCAGAAATTCGGGTAAAACTTGGGGATGGAGACTGAGCAAACACCGGGTTCCGAGCTGAATTAGGACTTCTCAGGGTAACAGGACCAAAGAGGTGGACATACAGAGAGATTTAATTTAAGGAATTGGTTCATGCAGTTGTGAAGAGGGTGAGTCTGAAATCAACAGGGCAGGCCAAGCAGGCCAGAAATCCCAGCAGAAGGTGGAGTTTTGAGTCTAGAGCACGGCCATCTGGAGGCAGGATTTCTTCCTCAAGGGACCTTGGTCTCTTGTTTATAAGGCCTTCAATGGACTGGACAAGGCCCACTCACATTCACAGCGACATCTCCACCAGACATTCCGGCCCAGGTGAGTTGACACCAACTGAACCATCACACTAGGGAAACCTGCCGGCATCCCTGGAGGGGCATTGCTGTGGATATCCAGTGGCGCAAAGAGATTCAGGAGAAAAATCACTGACTGTTGACTTGCAGGCACACTGTGAAGCAGAAGGGAAAACCTCAATCTTCACTTAAGCTTCATGTGTTTACTGGGGGTGTACCCTGTGCAGCTCCGATGTGACATTGTAGAACCAACTATGGCGCCAGTGCCTTCAGTTACAAGGAAGGGCAAAAGCAGGAAGGAGGCTGACAGACCCTCTGCCCAAAGGTTTCCACTGCTCTACAGGCAGAAATGTAGACCCTAGGAGAGTTGTTCTGTACATAACTAGAATGGCCCTGAGTTAGACGTGAAATTGGTAGATTCCAGAAATGAGGTCTAAAAACTTAATAAGGTTGAAAAGACAATGAGAGGAGAAGGGACAGGTCCAAGATTCTAACTTTAATTTGCTTCGCAAACACATCAGTCACCATGAGTCGGATGTTGGTCTGATGCTTCTCCATCAAGCAATCCATTTACCCATCATTTCAACCCTGTGAGAAAGGCACTGCCATTGCCGCCATGGTGGGCTGTGTGATGTGCCTCCGGTTCTCCTGCAGGAATGAAGGAACTACTCTACTTCTCCAGGTGCAGGGAGTGCTGCAGGAGACTTCTCTCTGCTGACGGCCCCCTCTGGGTACCATCTTGGCTAAAGAAAACTGCCTCTCCTAATGCCAGGCCTCTCCCCAGAGCCAGCCAGTGACTGATCTGCACAGGGGTGCAAAACCTAGGCTTCCTTATCCCAATCTGGGACAGCTCTGCAGGGCCACCCAGCCCCAGAGCTACCTACAGTGTCGGCGGAGGCCTTTGTCAGGATTGCATCAGAGCTCAACAGCTCCCGCTGCCCAGTCCTGCTTGCTTTCCCTCAACTCCCCCATGTTGACCTCACACACTCCTCCTTACGTTTATTTTTCTCCAACTCAGAATCTGCTTCCTGGGGAACCTTAGAGAGAGGGACAAAGCACATCAATCACTTGCCAAGGCCCAAGGTCAACGTGCTGATGGGGGGGGGGGGGGCTGGCATTTGAACCCAGACGACCTGGCTCCAGGGCTGTTCCTGGGCCATACTGGCAAGGTTTGATAAGGCTTCGTGGAATTAAGATTTCACCTTATGTATCTGAACTAAGGCAAAGTTTTTGTTGTTTTGTTTTGTGGGGTTTTTGTTGTTGTTTTAGTGTGTGTGTGTGTGTGTGTGTGTGTGTGTGTGTGTGTGTGTTAGTTCCTGGAGACTGAACTCAGGACATTCTACTTCCAAGCTATACTCCCAGCCTTTTTTGTTTTGTTTTGTTTTGAAATAGGGTTTTCTAGGTTACTGAGTGAGAGTCTCACTAAGTTGCTGAGACTATACTTGAACCTGCAATCCTTCTGCCTCAGCCTCCCAAGTACTAGGATTACAGGTGTGTGCCACCACGCCTGGCTAAGGCAAAGTTTTTCTGCTTTGCCTTGATTTACTCAAAATTAACCCTCAAAAAGAGTATAGATATCCATGTTCATGTTCTTATAAAATGTGCTATGTACTAGGACTAAATATTCAATTTACGTTGAGTAGAATGGCACAAGGGAAGGAAAAGATGGCATTAACTGATGCTAGTTTGAGAGCGCTAAGATGTCATAGAAATTACCTTGTAGAATTGGTGAAAATAACAATAATAATAACTAAAAAGTGAGAGCCGAGTGTAGTGGTTCATGCTTGTAATTCCAGTACTTGGGAGGCTGAGACAGGAGGATCTTAGGTCCAAGGCCAGCATCAACAACTTAGTGAGACCTTGTTTCAAAATAAAAAATTGGAAGTGTAGCTCAGAGGTAGAATGCCCCCTGGGTTCGATCCCCTGTACCACACACAAAAAAAAAGTGAGAAAAATTTATTACAAGCTGGGCATGGTGGCGCACGCTTGTAATCCCAGCATTTAGGAGGCTGAGACCGGAGGATCCGGGTTCGCGGCCAGCCTCAGCTACCTAGTGAGGCACTCCACAACTTAGCGAGACCCGGTTTCAAAATAAAGAATAAAAATAGGGCTGGGGTATAGCTCGGAGGTAGAATGCCCCTGAGTTCAATCTCCAGTACCGCAAAAAAAAAAAAAAAAAAGAAAGAAAAATTTATTACAGGTTTCAATAATTATTTGGTGGGAATGGCCTCACAAGTGAAAAGGCTCTCATTATAAATCTTTCAAAAATTTCTTTAAAAAGTAAGATAGTAAGTGGCCACGTAATGAAGAAGACTGATCAAAATAGTTTATAGTTTAGTACAATTTTTAGCAACTCTAATTTGTGTGTGTGTGTGTGTGTGTGTGTGTGTGTGTGTGTGTGTGTGTGGTAACTGGGATTGAATCCAGGGGTGTTTCACCTCCGAGCTATACCCCCAACCCTTTTTATTTTTATTTTTGAAACAGGGTCTCCCTAGGTGGCTGAGAGTCTCACTATGTTGCTGAGGCTGTCCTCAAACTTTTGATCCTCCTGCCTCAGCGTACCAAGCACTAGGATTACAGGTGTGCACCATCACGCCCATCTTAGTGACTCTAATTTTTTAATGTGCTCTGCTACAACTTAATAGTGAAGGCAATTTGTTCTTAGACTCAAAAGGTGGTTCTAGTCCCGATAAAACTGGTATAAAAAGGATAAGAGGAAAAGCAACATTTGAGAACTAATATGAAAATTAAGATATGATTTTATATATATTAACGGTTAGATTAGCAGGCAGAGGTCACAATTAGGATGAGCAGAAAATGTGACTCTTTTAAATGTATATTCCTGGAAGCATTCATTCTCAAAGTGGCCACAAGCTTTTCCTAGATCTTGGCAATGAGAGACATTTTATGTTGAAGGAGTAAGTGTGGATGTATGAGGCATTAAAACAGAGATTAAAACTGTTCTGGAAAGGGTCAAATCATAAACACTTCCAGTGTGCTGGCCAGATGGTCTTGGTCACAACCACCCAGCTTTACTCTGTGTGTGTGTGTGTGTGTGTGTGTGTGTGTGTGTGTGTGTGTGTGTGTTGCTGGGGGTTAACTCCAGGGTTGTTCTACCTCTAAGCTACTCCCCAGCCCTATTTCGTTTTTGACTTTGAAACAGGTTTTTGCTAAGTTGCTGATGGTCCTCCTTACTAAATTGCTAAGGTTGGCCTCGAACCTGTGATCTTCCTATCTCAGCCTCCCAAGTACTGGGATCATGTGGACCAGTTTCCAACTCCTTAAGAACACACACACTTTCCACACAACTTGCCTAGTTTGAAATTGATTTTAAAAATACCACCAGGAAGGAACTATACACCTCCATACTGTTTTCATGTATCAACATCTGATTTAATATCATCCCCACCTTCGAAGGACACAGGGCTATTCTGCCTCATTATTCACTGGCAAGATTCATCTTGGAGTAAACCAAGCATTTGAATGTCACACTTCTAGCTATATTGACTACTTTAGCTAATTTTTGCATGTCTTAATTGCAGAAGGACAATAATGCAATTAAGTCCTATTACTAGTCATGGTGATTATCTCTTTGGCTCTTTTCTTCTGTGAGCTTTAAGTATTTTCAAAAACTTCCTGTTTTTTTTTTTTGTTTTTTTTTTTTTTAATGGTACTGGGGATTGAACCTAGTGGCATTCTACCGCCAAGCTATACTCCCAGTCCTATTTTATTTTTTATTTAGGGTCTCACTAAGTTGCCAAGGGCCTACCTAAGGTGCTGAGGACGGATTCAAACCCGTGATCCTCCTGTCTCAGCCTCCCAAGTACTAGGATTATAGGCGTGAGCCACTGCACCCAGTTCTCCGAATTCCTTTTCTTTTCTTTTTTTTTCTTTTTTTTTTTTTTCGGTACTGGGGATGGAACTCAGGGGATTCTACCTCCGAGCTATACCCCCAGCCCTATTTTTTATTCTTTATTTTGAAACCGAGTCTCACTAAGTTGCGGAGTGCCTCACTAGGTAGCTGAGGCTGGTCGCGAACCCGGATCCTCCGGTCTCAGCCTCCCGAATGCTGGGATTACAAGCATGCGCC
>PVLC010007231.1:10191-22313 GCA_004027655.1 Graphiurus murinus | reverse complement strand
GAATTCCTTTTCTAATAGATGAAATCTACAAGTAAATAAAATCCAAAATTCTCTTATCTTTAAAAATAAACAAGTAGAAATGAAGTCTAGGATTCTGTGCTCGGGTGTCCTGTGTTTGATCATACTGTTTAATAGGAGACTCTTTAATACAAAAACACTTATAACAAAGGTCATTAGTACATCGTTTCCAAATCGGCAGTTGACAAGAAAATAACTTCTGGCTGCATTTCTTAGACCTGGAGGGTGTCTATGTGAGGACCAGGAAAGTTGTTTGTACTTCATTGGCTAAGTCTTTGGAAAAGAGTGCACCTTGAATTAGCAACTTGACTTTGTTGTCCAGATAAATATTGTGTTGCTATGACTGAAATCGCCCTACCACATGGTCAGCCCGTTGTATAATTAGCTTCTTATCATATCAGGTGCAGATCAAAAGAACAGCTCTTGCTGCTAATGCGGTAATTCAACAAATCAAAAATGCTGTTTGCAAGTATCAGCCCCTGATTTATGGCTCTCGCCACCCCACAGAAGACGCGCTGTCCCTTAGTCTGCATTGTGGTTCCATAGCAAGCTTAACCTTGGTGTCAACTTGGTGTCAATCAAACATTTGGATGTGAGTTCTTAGCTCTAGTGGCCAGTTTGGGTGATTTTTTTTTTTCTTTTACATCTTTAAATATGTCACTGCACAGTTTATCAGTTCAACCACCACCAAATGGGGTAGAGAATTAAATATAATTCTAGGTGTCCTTTTGGTGCATAAATACCCCATCTGGGTCCATCCTGCATGGTCATCAGGTGAGTTTTCAGTCTCTCTGTTACAAAGACCAAGTCAAGCCAGGTGTGGCGGTATATGCCTATAATCCCAGTACTTGGGAGGCAGAGACAGGAGGATTGCAGATTCATGACCAGCCTCAGCAATACAGTAGGGTGAGACTCTGTTTCGGGATGAAAAATAAAATAGGAAGCCGGGCGTGGTGGCGCACGCTTGTAATCCCAGCATTCAGGAGGCTGAGACCGGAGGATCCAGGTTCTCGGCCAGCCTCAGCTACCTAGTGAGGCACTCCTCAACTTAGTGAGACTCGGTTTCAAAATAAAGAATAAAAAATAGGGCTGGGGGTGTAGCTCGGAGGTAGAATGCCCCTGAGTTCAATCCTTAGTACTGAAAAATAAAATAGGGATAGAGGGATGTAGCTCAGAGGTGGAATGTCCCTGAGTTCAATCCCCCAGAACCACCACCAAAAAAATAAATAAATAAATAAAAGAAGAAGGAGGAGGAGGAGGAGGAGGGAGGGAGGGAGGGAGGGAGAGCAGGCAGGCAGGTAGGCAGACAGTCCAAGCAAAGTCTGATACAGCTTGGACTGAGAGTCGGAGTGCTGTGCCCGCAGCACATGTGATGGATTCTGCCCTCCGTGCACTTCCGCTCTCTGAGCTCTTCCTTCTGTCCCTCCCTTCTCAGGTGTGGGCCCTGGCGACATCCTGCATTGGCCATAGTCCTCCTCAGCTCCATTTACACTTTATACCTTCTCCTCCAGGCAACTGCAGCTGCCTCAACAGACCACTGCTGCAGGGCAGTGTCCCTGGCTCAGGCTTCTCCCTGTTGTGGGGACAGTGCTCCTGCTCCCAGATACGTTTCTGCCCAATAACAGCTAGAGCTAGCCTGCCCCGGTTCTGAGGCTCTCTCCTCCCTGCTGGGTGTGTGATCCTGGGCAAGCTATATAACCTCTCTGTGCCTATTTCCTCCCCCAGTAAAGTGGTGATAATAATTGCACAGCACACAGTTGCTGTGTAGACTTAATATGCATGCAAGTGTATGCACAGTAGATTACACATAGGATTGGACTAGATGGAGTATACAGAAGGGATGAGAATGTAATCATATGCAAAACACTGAGAAAGGTGTTGGGCACAGTGACTGTCCTATTTAAGTGTCTACCTTAAAAAATACTCAAGAGCCAGGCATGGTGGAACTTGCCTGTAATCCCAGTAGTTAGGAGGCTGAGACAGGAGGATCACAGATGCAAGGCCAGCCTTAGCAACTTAGCAAGACCCTGTTTCCAAATACAAAATAAAATAGTTCTGGGGCTATAGCTCAGAGGTAGAATGTCCCTGGGTTCAATCTCCAGTTCTGTGTGTGTGTGTGTCTGTCTGTCTGTCTGTCTGTCTGTCTGTCTCTCTCTCTCTCTCTCTCTCTCTCTCTCTCTCTCTCTCACACACACACACACACACACACACACACCAATAGATAAAGAGAGTGAATCTCACATTTTTCTCATTGTTGTTTCCTACACATGATCTTTCCTTTCTCTGACTTTGGTCAGAATTTCAACAAAAAGAAAGCAAAGTCAGACAAAGAGAGAAACAGAGAGATAGAAACAGAGAAAGAGAGAGCAGGAAAGAAAGGAAGGGAAGGGGGAGCAGAGAGGGACGGCGGGGAAGACTACCTCTTAGACTGCCTGTTTTGTCATTGTAGCTGCTCAGCACTGCTGGTCTGGTGACACCTTGGTGACAGGTACCATTAGCAGTGGCTAAGCTATTCTTCTTACGTGCCAACTCCTTCATGTTTTATAGAATCCTTAGAATGTCTTAAGGAGGGTCTTCTTGCCCCATGTCACAGGTGAGACTGAGGTTGAGAGGGAAAGTAGCTCATACAGGTCACAGAGCTTGTCAGCGGCTGAGTTATAGCTAGCCCCTCTCCCCACATCACTCATTGCCTATAGCCCGATCCTCCACTCATCATAGATGCTCATTAGGGACACTGTTTGGGTAAATGAGTGACTCATGTAACGCCTATTTACTTGTCGCCAACTGCAGGCCCGGCAGCAAGAGGGTAAAGATTAGAAATGGTCTCTGGCATCACAGAGTTTAAATCTGGTGGGGAGCACAGAAGAGTCAACCGGCGATCACGAAGCCATGTGATAAAGACTTTCACAGCAGGGAAAGTAGAGTGTCATGGGAAAATTCAAAAACTGCGCACAGAAGAGCCAGAGAGGCCTGCGAGGGCAGGGAAGGGCTCCCAGGGAAGGGGACCTGGGTGGTGCCAAAGGACACGCTGGGCTTGGGAAGTGCAGAATTCTAGAGAGAAGCAAGATTTGAGGTGCGTCTGAGGAGCTGACCGGGAGAGGTGGGGCAGAGCTGAGGGAACATGAAGAAGGTCCACGATGTTTGTTTGTTTGTTTGTTTTGCAGTACTGGGGATTGAACTCAGGGACATTCTACCTCCAAGATATAGCCCCAGCCCTATTTTTTTATTCTTTATTTTGAAACCGAATCTCACTAAGTTGTGGAGTGCCTCAGTAGGTAGCTGAGGCTGGCCTCGAACCTGGATCCTCCGGTCTCAGCCTCCCGAATGCTGGGATTACAAGCATGCGCCACCACGCCCGACTTTGAAGCAGGTGTTTAACAGGCGTTTCCTTTAGCTCCTCTTTCACAATCCAGGGAGTTAGTGCCCCTTCTCTCGCTGCAGGGTCCCTGGACACCAGTGTTAGGAGAGTTCAGGAATGTGTGTGTAAGCATCTGGGGCTGTGCCTGTCCTGTTAAGATGCTCAGATCGAGGGGATGGACCTTGGATCTCCCTGGCCGTGGACATTCTCCTTAAATGATAGACTCAGGAAGACACTCTGAGATGAAATGGAATTTCTCGATACCCAACAGGGACCCAGGATATTGAACTTCAGTAGCCACTGCTCAAGTCTTTCAGAGTCAGCACGTGATGCACAGTGTTCTAGAACATCAGAGGTCCCATCTTAATTGGCTTGCTGGTGTTCAAAGGTTTATCTGTTTGTTTTGGGACCTTTCTGTTGCCTCCTGCTGGGTCTCCAGGCAGAAAATAAAGGGAAAGACCGAAGCAATTACCTAAGTGCCATTTCTTTGTTTTTTACAAAGTATGCCCCTATTATCTGCCTATTTCCAAACAAACTTTCCCAAATTCCTTGTGCATGTAGATCCTAGTCTGAGAGACCACAATGTGAGTCCTTCTTGGGGAAAGCCAGCTGGTTCCTTCATTGTTTACTAGTGTCCTCATTTTATTAACTGTTAGAATTCATGTAACACAGCTCCTGGAAAAGATTCCCAGGAAATGCACAGCAACAACTTTGAAAACAGACCATTTAGATGAATTATTTTATCCCATAAAATAAACTGCACATCCCAACACAGACTCAAACACGAATTTATACAATATGCTATCATAACATAGAGTGTGTGGCGCCTTTGGAAAGATCTGGGGAAAAGAAAAAAAAAAAGCCTTTCAGGCAGATGCTCATCTAGAATTTAGAGTTGAAGGGAATTTGCAAAGGGCTGAAAGACACCCTTTAGCAGATGATAAGATAAACACCAAAGTCTTGGGGGATCTGCAATTCTCTCTACTGCTTAGCCCAAGAGTCTAATCACTCCCCATCCCTCCCCATCTCTCCAGAGACACATCAGATTTTAAGTAGGAGGAAAATGTCCAAAGGAGGACCAGCCTTGAGGTCCCAGGCCTAAGCTTTTCTCGGCTACTGCTCAGGAATGCAGAAGAACCTTCTGTGAGGTCCACTGGAAGCCTGTGCCTAGGGGATTCCTGTAAGCCTGCTTCTTTCATTACCAGTTGATAATGAAAGTGTGGCCAGAGCGTCCATGTCTGGTAGAACCCAGGGTATAAGCTTCCAGCCTGGCTTCCAGAGAGGCTGGCAAAGTGACCTCAGCCTTACTTTGGAAAGGTGTGGACTCCTGAGTCTGAAAATTCCCCTATGGAGAAAAGCCCTTCAAAAGATCTGAGCAGGGGGGTGGGGGGGGCACCCTAATGCACATGATGTACTTTCACAAACATATCAAAGTCAATCACTAAACTGAACTTTGAGAAGGGGGGGGGGGCGAGGGAGGGGGGTGGGAAAAAGAAAAAAAAAAGATCTGGGCAGCCACAAAGAATGACACGTCTCCCCTACACCCCCCAACTTATGACAGCGAGCATTTTACCAGCAAAGCTCCCTGGTAACAGCGCATGCTCAGAGGAGCTCAGGCGTAGATGATGGGGGAAGAACCAGGAAGTCAACACACACTCTAAGGACGGAGATAAGAGTTCCCGCTGGTTTGAGCAGCAAGAACATGCCAGAAGGGGAGCCCCCAAGGTTATCCTCTGAAGTGCAGAGGTCCAGCCTCACAGAGCAGAGGGAGGCGTGGTGAGACCGCCATACTGACTTTATCACACCGCTGACCTGATCAAGGCCAAAGCAATCATGTGACGATGTGTGAATCCATCAGAGGGGCTGCCCGGGTATCTCTGAGCTCACATCAACATTCACACTTTAGTTCTAGCCAGCTTCCACTGTCCTTTCCTGCGTTTTCACTAGCCACTTTCTATACAAGACTCCTGACCTCTATTTTAGTCATCTGCTGAGAGTAGCACAGCCCTACAGAAGTATACTGTCTCACTGATTGCTGTACCAATAACATCTCCCTACTCAACGTCAGCAGGACGTGTCTCCTGCCACCATTTTTCTTTTTCTTTAAATGATAGTGTCTTTTATCAAAGCCAGATCGCTCATTTATTCTTCATTTTTTGTTGTTTTTGGTGGTAGTACTTGGGATCCAACTCAGGGGCATTCTACCTCCAAGCTACACCCCAGCCCTATTTTATTTTCTGTTTTTGAAACAGGATCTCACTAGGTTGCTGAGTCTTACTACCTTGCTGAGGCTGTCCTTGAACCTGCGATCCTCCTGTCTCAGCCTCCCAAGTACTGGGATTACAAGCGTGCACCACCATGCCCAGCTTGATTCTTTCATTATTTTTATTGAACACTTATTAAGTGCCAGGCACTGGAGACTCGGGGAAGGTTAAGAGAGAGACATGCTCCTTGCCTCATATGGCTCCCAGGGAGGGAGGTGGAGAAGCCAGACACTAAACAAGTGCGGATGTGAATAAATATACAATTTTTTTTTTTTTTTTTTTTTTGTGGTACTGGGGATTGAACCCAGGGGCATTCTACCTCTGAGCTACAGCCCCATTTCTATTCCTTATTTTTGAAACAGGGCCTCACTAAGTTGTGGAGAGCCTCATTAAGTAGCTGAGGCTGGCCATGAACCCAGATCCTCTGGTCTCAGCCTCCCAAGTACTGGGATTTCAAGCGTGCGCTACCACGCCTGGCTCAAAGATCCATTTTCTTAACAGTGATGAGAAGCGGAAATCCCAATAAGGTAGATTCAAAACTAGAATTCCTATATCACTTCCTTTTTTCTCACCCTCTCAAATATATTTCTATTTTTTCTGTTGTGTTTTAAAATATACCAATGCATTTTAGGTTGGCTCATGCCTAGGCTTCTTGATTGGGGTCAGTCCTTGCAAGATCAGAGAGCGTTCTACTTGGTCTCAAGGATGTCACATGTGGAGAGCACGCTCCACCAACCACAGCTGTGGCTATGGGGCCCTCACTGCCCGGGTTGACAGAGGAGCTGTCTGCCCCATGCAACTGCCTGATCTAACATCACAAAGAACACACAAAGGGAGAGTTTGATGAGGCTGGATCTCCTCATGAAGGAAGCAGGTTAAATTCCACCCACATCACTTCTCTGGCTTGAACTAGACCATCCTGATGCTGGGGTTGATTGGAATTTTCAAGCCAGCTTTCCCAAAGGAAGAAAACTGTCTCTTCCCAGAGGTGGCTTCAAAACCAACAAGCCCTCTTATCATTCCCAAAACAAGCTCTCCCCAAGTGCCCTGAAGCTGGACAATGTTGATTAAAACAAACAAACAAACAAACAAACTTACATCTGCAAATACCAAGAATCCGACTACCCATGGTGGCCACAGAGGGACAGGGTTTATAGGCCAGCATAGTAGATCACCTCACAAAACACGAATTGCCGACCTGGTTCAACTCCTGGACCTGGACATGCTACACTTCCACACATCTTAACATCTCTTCCAAGGAGCCGCCAAGAGCCCAAGAGCAGACATCTATCTCCTGTTTCATTTCCTCAATGCTCTGACATTTATTCTCTCGTCCCATCCAGTATGAAATACTAACTCCACAGATGTGCCAGATTGCATCGAATGGGAAAATCACGATTCATGCTGGGGTGGTATGGCTGTTTGCTCAAAGCATAGTGATCAGCACCAAGTGTGGCTGTAAATAGAAGCCCGAAACCAAATTAAAATTAGAGCTGGGATGCCGCATAAACAAATGAGCTTCAAAGATCATCTCATACTCTCGTCTTATCGGAATGTTCTGGTAGACTAACATATGATTTTCCGCCATGGATTCGCTTGAGGACCACAGAGCTGGACTCTCAGAGTGGGAAGAGCATACTCAAGCCCTACAATGGACTCTTTGTTGCACCTAATGCCACACTAGTCTTAGTCCACTTGGTTTTGCTATAACAAAATACCCAAGGCCGGGTCATTTATGAAGAACAGAAGTGTCTTTGGCTCACACTTCTGCAGGCTGGGAAACACAAGCACGGCACTGGAATCTAGTGAGGGTCTACGGGCGGCATCCTGATATGGCAGAGGGCATGCCAAGGCAAGGCAGGGCAAGAGCACTAGCTTGGGTGTCTCTTCCTCTTCTTACAAAACCACTAATGCCATCATCAAGATCCCACCCTCCTGATCCTGTCTAATCCTCATCACTCCCCTGTTATGTTTAGCTATAGCAGGTCCCTGAAGAGCTCATGTGTTAATGCAGAGTTGATGTAGTCAGGAGGGTTGGCTTGAGTGGTAAACGAAGTTGGTGTGGTGTGGCTGAGGCCTTAGGGATTGTGCTTGTGTCTTTGAGTCCTCTTCTCTCTTATTCTCTCTTCCCTCTCTTCTCTCTCTCTCCCAGCCTCTATGATGTGGGAGCACAGGCTTGCTCTCTCCCTGTAGCCATGCCCCGAGATGAGTAGACCCCAGCCTCATATAGACTGAACCCAGAACCTCCAAGGAACCAGGAGCAAATAGATCTTCCTTCCTCTAAGTTGTGTGGTCAGTTGTTTTGGATTATAGCAATGAGAATGTTGACCGGGACACTCCCCCAAGCCCCACCTCCAAATGCCATTAACCTATGACCTGGGGATTAAATTCCAACTCGTGAATTTCTGAGGAACATGTCCAAACCATAGCAGCTACCACTGACAAGGGGTCAGGCAAAATGTCCAGTGTCACCTGACTTCCCTTCCCTAATCTTCCCCTGATCAGCCCAGCCCCAAGACACTCCTACCCTGACTGTCTGATCCTTTACTGCCAAGAGAGTCTGTGTGAATCAGCTGTGCAATTCAAATAACCACTCTGTTTACGGAACCCACACCAAGAGCCAGGCACCGTGCCAAGCATGTTATAAGCCTCTGTGTGCTTTAATCCTTACCATGATCTCCATGATGAAATACCATTTCCCACCTACAAAAGGAAAGAAATGGGGCTTTGGGGGCTTAAAGCTTGCCCAGGGTCAGGTATGTGTTAAGAGAGAGGGGGGCTGCGTTGAACCCGGCATTTGCCTCAAAGCCCTTCCTGTTACTGATTCCCCCTTACTGCCTAAGAGGCCAGACCAGGCACCCAGAGCTCAGCACGGCGCCAGCTGCAAACTTACCACATCTGAAAGCACAGGAGGTGGGAATGTATTGTGTGTGGTGTGCAGATTTGGCCACGGATCAAAGGTTTCAGTTCTTGGAAGGGAAAAGGAGGCTATGAAGCAGGTGGCAGAGAAAGAGGGTCTGCCCCACTTAGCAAGGTGTCACCCCAACACACTGCCCTATACCCAGACTATGGTAGCATCCCTGCCCATAACTACTCTCATCGTGCATACAGAGTCTACAGCCCTCGGAGTAAATGCCAGGCCAGCAAAGCCCACCTCATGTGGGAATTCTCAATCTCAAGTGTATGCGCAGAATCATAGAACCTGCACAGCCAGATCCCTTCATTTTGAAGAAGCTTAGAAAAGAGAAGGTAATCCTGCTGCCAGGTCAGACTCTGAGGTCTCTCGAGACCCCAAAACAGAAGGAGATTTCCAGAGCGGTGGTGCAACCTGAGGTTTAAAAGACACAGAAACCCAACTCCTCACCAGCCTCGCCCTTCTCAACTGGAAGCGGGAGCCGATGGCGCCTGGCTCCGGCCGTGAGGACCAAGGCGCCAACCTCGGGGAACAAATGAGTAGCCGGCCTGGGAAGAAGGAGACTGTGAGGTGACTGGTCCTGGCAGCTGCAGGATTAGTGCTCCCTCCCTCCTGGCACCCCCGGGAGTGTTGTTAGCATGGAAGTAGCCTTAGATCAGCGGTTCTTCACGTCTCCAATAAGAGGAAGATAACAGCAGGTAACAGTATTGGGAATCACTACGATGAACCAAGTGCAAGGTGCACCTGACACTGTATTAAACGCTGTAAGGTCATGATCTCCCCAGAGTCCCGGAATATGTTTCTTAGTACACTTTTAAAGAAGAGCATGGCCAGGCATAGAGAACGCAAGTCTGTCTTAACCAAGACACCTTGCTTCTCAGCACATCCGTGGGGCTTCTGAGACAGAGGGAACCTCATCGGAGTCACAGATGTGACCGTAGACTTGAGAAGGAACAAAAGCACTCTTGCCCAAAATAAAACTGAGCATTGGTCAAAAAAAAATCTGAGCCGGGCGTGGTGGTGCACAACTCTAAGGCCAGTACTCAGAGGTTGAGATGGGAGGATTGCAGGTTCAAGGCTGCCTCAACAACTTATTGAGACACTGCTTCAAAATAAAAAATAAAAAGGGCTAGGGGTGTAGCTCAGAGGTAGAATGCCCCTGGGTTCAATCCCCAATACAAAAAAAAAAAAAGAAAAGAAAGTCTCACTTCATATTCCAGGATTTTTTAGAGGTGACTGAAATCACCTTTCCAGATATAAAGCTCATATATCACTGTGAGGGTCTCTAAGAACACTACCTTAGAGACCACTTTCCTGCAAAGGGCCAGAGTATTTCATTTCTAAGTGACTAGGGACATCCATAAAGAGGGACACACCCAAGGAAAGGAGGAGGAACCTAGAGGAAATAAACAAGTTATTTTGCTTCTGCACTCACGGTCTGCACCTGATGCCGGCAGGGAAAGTCCCCAGAATTCAGTGACTAATCAGATCCTGGGCCGGGAAACACACCCCTGGATGTCATCAGAGTCCAGGCATTTGCACCGGGAATCCAGAAATAAGCTGTCATCAAAGGGACGTGTGCCCTCTACAAATAATTTCCAGAACATGTTTCATAATTGAGGGCCAGGACTGAGGGAGCCAGGAGACAAGGAAAGGTCAAGTGCACCCGCCTCCAGCTAGGCCCAGCCTCACCACCTCTGGGTCCCTACACAGACAGCTCGGATCTATGGCTGCAGTGCACACAGGAGCCCCAAGGCGCTTCCCGCCAACTGCCCCTGTGCCGGGTCTTGCCATCACTTCCAGATTTCATTCAGCTACCTGCAAGCGATTGCCTGAATGTGTTTTGAGTAACTCTCAAAAAGTAACGAGTGGTTTGTTCACCAGACATTCCGATGGCAAAATAATTACTGGCACCCGATTCTCCACTTATCAAATAGAACTGAACTGAATGACATGTTTTAAAATAACTTTCCTTCTTTTAAAGTAATGTAGCCTGGGTGTAGAAAACAGGAATGACATTTTAAGTGAACAGATTAAGAATTCTTTGTGATGGAAGGACATATTCAGGAAGTTTTTTTTTTTTTAAATTTAAAGCTTATGATGATCTTATCTCTATTGCTGAGTGCTTTCTGTTTAGGACAAAGAATTTGGCCAATAATAGGAACACACATACTCAGCCAGTACCTTCATCAAAATCAGTTCTTTCAGAACTTTGGGGAGGTTTTGGTTTGTTTCAGTGCTGGGGGTGGAACCCAGGGCCTGGTTTATGCTACCGAAGTGCTCTACCATCAAGATCTACCCCTCAGTTCTTTGGGAGTTTTTTTTTTTTTTAAGTACTGAGGATTGAACCCAAGGGCATTCTACCTCCGAGCTACACCCCCAATCCTATTTTTTATTCTTTATTTTGAAACCGGGTCTCACTAAGTTGCGGAGGACCTCACTGAGTTGCTGAGGCTGGCCTCGAACCTGGATCCTCCAGTCTCAGCCTCCCAAGTACTGGGATTACAAGCGTGCGCCACCATGCCTGGCTTTTTTTTTTTTTTTTTTTTTTTTTTTTTTTTTTTTTTTTATACTAAGGATTGAACCCAGAGGCATTCTACCTCTGAGCTACAGCTACACCCTTAGCTCTGTGTGTGTGTGTGTGTGTGTGTGTGTGTGTGTGTGTGTGTATGTGTTGAAAGAGGATCTCTCTAGGTTGCTAATAATCTTGTTACATTGCTGAGGTTGTCCTCAAATCTGCAATCCTTTTGTCTCAGTCTCCCAAGTACTGGGATTACAGATGTGCACCACCATGCCTGGCTTGGAACATTTTTTTTTAAATAAGGATCAAAGAATCCAAAATGTATTTCTTAAAATCAGACCTAGATCTGCCAACTAAAAAAATAACATCATTAGCAATCAGAGAGATGTTCCCTTTACAACAACCCTCGGGGAGAACTAACCAAGGGGTCTCAGGAGCACTACTTAATCTAATCAGTGGCTTTCCACTAGGCCAGACTCTTAAAGGATCCAGCCTTCAACACACGAATCTTTGGAGACAAACCCCATGCACACTACTCCCATGCCTAGGGTTGAAAGCAGCAACCAAAAGAGAGGTTCTGGTCGTATGCTCTTGGAAAAACTGCAGAGGGAGGCAAAGATACAATTTGCTTACTACCTGTGTTTGGGGGTCACTGATACCAGAGCTGAGAACTGAGGGCAAACCTGGGTGGAGCTTGATTTTATTTATTTATTTACTTACTTACTTATTTACCCTTTCTTTCTTTCTTTTTCTTTCCTTCTTTTTTATTTTTTTATTTTTGGTGGTACTGGAGATTGAACCCAGGGGCATTCTACCTCCAAGCTACACCCCCAGTCCTTTATTCTAAATTTTTTTTTTTTTTTTTTTTGCGGTACTGGGGATTGAACTTAGGGGCGTTCTACCTCCGAGCTATACCCCCAGCCCTATTTTTTATTCTTTATTTTGAAACCGAGTCTCACTAAGTTGCGGAGGACCTCACTAAGTAGCTGAGGCTGGCCGCGAACCCGGATCCTCCGGTCTCAGCCTCCCGAATGCTGGGATTACAAG
>PVLC010007231.1:0-10091 GCA_004027655.1 Graphiurus murinus | reverse complement strand
AAATTTTTTTTTATTTTGAAACAGGGTCTTACTAAGTTACATAGGGCTCACTAAGTAGCTGAGGCTGGCCCTCGAACCTGCAATCCTCCTGTCTCAGTCTCCCAAGTACTGGGATTACAAGTGTGTGCCACCATGTCCAGCTACCCTCAGCCCTTTTAATTTTTTATTTTGAAACAGGGTCTCACAAAATTGCAGAGGGTCTCACTAAGTTCCTGAGGCAGCCCGGGAACCTACAATCCTCCTGACTCAGCCTCCCAAGTACAGGGATTACAAACGTGTGTGTCTACCACACCCGGCTTGGGTGAAGCTTTTAAAATAACCACCTGATGCAGGTAGAATTCATAGAAATAAACTGCATCCACTTAAAGCACCAAAGTTGATGAGTTCTGACAGATGTTTATACCCACGAAATCGCCACCGAAGATGCAGAACATGTCCAGCCCTGGCAAAGCCACACACCTGCCCTCACCATGGGTGCTTTGCTGCCCCCTTCTCCAGCAGGAAAGAGAACAAGGCCCTAGAAGCCACTGCTCTGCTCTCTAGGGAAGAAACCAACCCAAATGCAAAAGCCACCTGACTTATGCCTTGCATGCTTTGCTTTTCGCTGATTGCTTTTCACTTGAGAGGAGGGTCCAGCCCGTGTACCGAATTTTGCTCATTTATATCCAAGAGTAGGAAGTGCCAGGGAATTTTACAAAACCAGAAGGCTGGCCTGGGAAGTGGAAGGAACCGAGGTCTTTTTTTCTCCACCTACTTACCCACCCACCCACTTCTCTTTGGTTTTTGTTTTCGTCACAAAACAAGAAGGCTACTACAGTTGGCATCTTGAATGTCCCCACAGGTTCCTGTGTTGAAGGCTTGGTCCCTCTGCCTGTGGTGCTCCTGAGAGGTGTCGGAACCTTCAGGAGGTGGGGCCTCATGGGAGGAAGTTAGGGCATTGGGGGTGTGCCTTGGAAGGGGACCCCAGCCTCTCCCTTTCTCTCTCTTTTTTTTTTTTTGCGGCACTGGGGATTGAACTCAGGGGCATTCTATCTCCGAGCTATACCCTCAGTTCTATTTTTTATTCTTTATTTTGAAACAGGATCTCACTACATTGCAGAGTGCCTCACTAAGTAGCTGAGGCTGACCGTGAACCCAGATCCTCCAGTCTCAGCCTCCCAAATGCTGGGATTATGAGTGTGTGTCACCATGTCCGGCGCCTCTCCCTTTCTCTTTGCTTCCAAGCTGCCATGAGGTGAGCAGTCTCCCTGGCCCTGTGTTCCCACCATGATGCTCTGTGCTGCCACAGGCCCAACGGAACCTCTGAAACAGGAGCCCAAATGCATTTTTCCTTCTTATAAATTGTTTATCTCAGGTAATTTGTCACAGTGATGGAAAGCTACCACAAAGGCCAAAAGCCACATCTAAGTAAATTCAGCTCACAAATCGGGTCTGCCTTTGTCTATTCTTGAACGATGATTCCACAGGCATTAAGAAGAGTCATTGCTTCTCAAAAGTCAAGGGACCTTTTAATCATTTTGACTACAAGAAATACACGCCACAGCACATTTAGGAAAGAGGTATACCCACAATATGAAAAGGTGTCAGAATTAGCTCCAGGATGATCTGTAGACAAGTCGACAAAATTCCTGCTGGCTTCTAAAACCAGACATCATCTATCTCTCTTTGTGCTCTCATTCATATATTCATAGTGACTGTTGTACCTGCTTTGTTTTATTTTAAATAGCTTTAGTGACGTATAAATGACATATAATAAACTATGTGTTTAATTATAGCATTTGCTAACTTTTGCCACATTTACACCCAAATCCGCATAGTGGATAATTCCATCATCATCATCCCCCAAGATTTCCAGTGTTTCTTTTCTTTTTTTTTTTTTTTTTTTTTTTTTTTTTTTTTTTTTTTTTTTTTTTTTTTTTTTTTTTTTTTTTTTTTTTTTTTTTTTTTGTGGCACTGGGGATGGAACTAGGGGCAATATACTTCTGAGCTACATCCCCAGTCCTATTTTTTATTCTTCATTTTTTCATTTTGAAACAGGGCCTCACTAAGTTGCAGAGGCCCCACTAAGTAGCCGAGGCTGGCCGCAAACCCGGATCCTCCTGTCTCAGCCTCCCAAGTACTGGGATTACAAGCATGCGTCACCACGCCGGCTTTCCAGTGTTCCTATTAACTCCTCCCTGCACCACCCCTCCCTTCCAGGGCAAAGACTAATTGACTTTCCCACTATAAGTTAGTTTGTACTATAAAATTTTTATACACACAGAATCATAGAGTAAATACAATTTTGTCAGGTTTCTTTCATCCAGCATAATTATCTGGAGCTTCCTTCTGGAGTTTCATTTAATAGTACATCAAAAATTACTTTTTATTGTTGAGCAGTTTCCATTGTACAATTTATTGCAAATCACCTGTTGACAGATAAGTCTTTGGCCATTACAAATAGAGCTGCTAGGGACACTCATATTCAAGTCTCTGTGTGGATCTGCCTTCATTTCTCTTGGGTGAATACCTATGAGTGGAAGACGCTGATTCACATGGTAGGTGTGTGTTTATCTTTCTTAGAGGCTGTCTACCTATGTTAGAGAAGGGCCATTTGACATTCATTCCCATTAGTGGTACATGAGCGTTCCAATAACCCCACCTCACTAACATTTGGCATGGTAAGTCTTTTTCAATTTTAGCCAAAGGTGCAGGGTATCTTGTGGTTTTAATCTGTAGATCTAATGCTGGAAGATGTTGAGCAAATTTGCACTTGTCGAGCTGGGCGTGGTGGCACACGCTTGTAATCCCAGCATTTGGGAGGCTGAGACCGGAGGATCCGGGTTCGCGACCAGCCTCAGCTACCTAGTGAGGCACTCCACAACTTAGTGAGACTCGGTTTCAAAATAAAAAATAAAAAATAGGGCTGGGGGTATAGGTCGGAGGAAGAATGCCCCTGAGTTCAATCCCCAGTACCGCAAAAAAAAAAAAAATTTGCACTTGTCTCCTTTGCTAAGTATCTCTCCAAATCTTCTGTACTCTTTTTATTGAGTTGCTTCTTTTCTCATTAATTTTTATGTGAGTTTTTAATATACCCTGGATACAAGTCTTTTATGAGATATATGATTTTTCAAATATTTTCTTCTAATCCATGACTTGTCTTTTCATTTCCTTATATCCATTAAAGAGCAAAGGTTTTTAATTCTGATGAAGGTATTTTTTTGTTTTATGGGCCATGCCTATCATTATATTTAAGAAATCTTTCCCTACCTCAGGGATATGAAGACTTTCTCCTATGCCTTCTTCTAGAAGTTTTATAGACGTAGCTACATTTGGGCTTATGTTCCCTTTTGAGTTCATGCACATATACAGTTCAAGGTATGGATCAAGGTTCATTTTATTGCATATGGCTATTTAATTTTTCTAGCACTATTAGTTTAAAAGGCCATCCTTTCTCCATTGAACTGACTTTGAACCTTTGTGGGAAAATCAGTTGTCATGTAGATTCGGTCTATTTGTAGGCTCTTTGCCCCCCCCCCCCCCCCATCTATGATCTATTTACTACACTGCTTCAATTCCCACAGCTTTGCAAGCCTGCTCACTTGGTTTCAGCCAATAAGAAAAGCGAGACCCAGAGAGGTGTACTGCTGCTTGGCTCCAAGTCCAGTGCTCACCACACAGGCGCCGCGTCACCTGCTAAGATTTCATTCTTTTACATAAAAGGAGAAGCTGACGTCAAGAAAAAATTAATTGATGCAACAGAGATCAAAATAATTTTACTAAGCCAAGTACAGTGGTACACACCTGTACTCCCTGGGAGGCTGAGACAGGAGGATCATGGGTTCAAGGACAGTTTCAGCAACTTAGTGAGACCCTGTTTTGTTCAAAACAAAAAATAAAACGAGAGCCAGGCATGGTGGCACATGCCTGTAATCCCAGTACTTGGGAGGCTGAGACAGGAGGATTGCGGATTTGAGGACAACCTCAGCAAGTAGTGAGACTCTCATCAACCTAATGAGACCCTGTTTCAAAATAAAAATAAAATAGGGCTGAGGGTGTAGCTCAGAGGTAGAATGCCCCTGGATTCAACTCTAAGTATTAAAAAAAAAAAAATCTTGCTAAAAATACTCTTATTTTTGTGATGAAAGCAATCTTTAAACCTATTTAATATAAGCGTTAACAGAAAAAACACATTTCTGTCACAAAAAAACCAACCTTTTCTCTCCAAAATTTGGAGAGTTGCCAGGGTCAGGATTTATTTCTACCCAACGGAAGTCCGCCATGCACTAGGACCTGTAACCCATAAACACTAATGACACCAAACTCCTGTTTGCTTCTCCATTATGGGCATGTGACAAAAACATTTTAAATTCTTCTTTTAAGTGCCTAGCTATAGCTTTATTTTCTGAAATACTATTTGAGAAACCATGTCTCGGTAGCCAGGCATGGTGGTGCAAACCTGCAATCCTAGTACTTGGGAGGCAGAGACAGGAGGATACCAGGTTCAAGGCCAGCCTCAGCCACTTAGTGAGATCCTAAGCAACTCAGTGAAATCCTACATCAAAATTAAAAATTAAAAGAAAAGGGCTGGGGAGCTATAGCTTGGAAGTAGTATGCCCCAAGGTTCAAGCCTTGGTACCAAAAAAAGAGCAAGCATGTCCTGAATATGTGATGTACAGGGACAGTAGAAGTGTGTAGGGGGCAGGAGCTGAGGTCATCCCTCTACCATTTTAATCAAGTCACTTCAAGCTTCACTGTCCTTGTCTGACAACTCTGCCTCGTAGAGCCATCTGCACAGAGGGCACTGGGCACAGGGCCTGGCACGAGTGCGCACTAATGGAGGACATTACTCCTATTCTCCACCATCCTCATCCTCACGGTCTTCCTCCCCTTCCCCTTTGGCCCCTGTCATCTTCCTGTGGCTCCCTGGGAGGCTTCAAGCTGCTTGTCCTGGCAACTTCCTGGTTCTGGTTCCTTGTATTTCTTGTTCTGGGGCTTCTAGGAGATGCCGAGTCCAGGTAAGAATTCCTCTTTTATTTGTGACACACTGCTACCACAAAGGCTTCCTTGGAAGACAGGTAAATTAGCTTCTCAGGCTCATGATTCTACCTGCCCAGCCCCGACCTGTGCCTCCGGACAGCCAGGGAAGGGGCGCTGGGCCATGACAGGTGGTAACTAAAAACCCTTGTCCCTCAGTGAGAAGAGGTGAACAAGTCCACTCTGCACTGCTCAGAAAAAGTACAGTGGCGAGCTACCACGACGGAAATCCAGGGAAGGAAAAAAGAGCGCTAAGAAGTAAATAAGGACCTTTGGTAAATCTGTTCACCCACTGCCCAAATCTTGAAATTCCATGTTCTTGAGACAAATATTCAATATTTGAAAAGAGGTGTGCACCAAAGATGCTTTTCTGGTTAAATGGGAAACCTCATGATTATGATAGGTGATGGAAAAAACAGGAAGAAAATAGGCTGATGATTCAATGTAAAGAAAAATTAATGCCAATAGTCAGGTGTGGTGGCGCACGCCTGTAATCCCAGTACATGGGAGGCTAAGACAAGAGGATCCCAAGTTTAAAGCGAGCCTCAGCAAGGTAGCAAGACTCTCAACAACCTTTCGAGACTCTGTTTCAAAAAGCAAAATGAAATAAAAAGGGCGGGACTGTAGCTTAGAGGTAAAAATGCCCCTGGATTCAATCCCCAGTAAAAAAAAAAAAAAAAGGAATACTGAACTCCAATTTTTAAATATTCGTCCATGTGTACAAAATAAATGTGGTGGCCTTCTTCAATCATCCATCTCCCACCCACCTTTTTCTAACTTTGTGTTAAACATTATCATTTCAATGAGCAAAACAGTCTAAATATAACTGTGGACTTGTTCCCCTCGAGGCCTAAAGAGCCAATGAAAACTTTTCCAGATGACATAACACTTGCAGCTATTTTCATCCTGGTGGCACAAGCGCTTTCTCTTTTATGTAGAGCAAGTAGCAGTGGAATCACTTTAGGATCATCCAAAAGGTGAATCCACACAGCTTCCGCTGAGCCCAACAATGCACAGCTCTCTTGTTATTTCTGCCACCTCTGTGACATTTGACATGCTTTCCCTGTGGTCCACCATCAAGGGAAATGCAACGACATCTTAACGCACCGTGAGGCACTGCGCTACGTGTCCAACAGAGTCCGCCTTATGCATAGCAGGTGTTTAATAAATGCTGGAAGAGTGAATCCACCGGCTCAAGCTAATGGCTCCAGAGTGGAAGCAGGAGTCCCAAAATAGCAGATCTGCCAGAAAGAGACCGTGGGGCGGCCATGGAAAGTGTCGCCTCCCTTTCTCTATTCACAACCCCAAAAGGCTGGCATTTTTAATGTTTCGTCCCTTTACAATCATCACCAAAAAAAAAAAAAAAAAAAATTCAAGTGAAGAATTTCAGAGGCAGGCCCAAGATAAAAGATATTTCATCAAAGGAAACCAGAGATGGCTGATGAGCTTCTGAACAGAAGGTAGGGGAGCTTGGGTTCCATACTCTCTTTCAACTATGCTCCTGCAGAGCCCAGAACTGCTGGTTCTCTCTTAACTTTTGTTGAACCACCATGAGTGCTACCAACAAAGGGAATTTAATTTACAATCCAAAAACAAAAGATAACTCTTGTTTTAGTGGAATTAATTTAGGCTATATATACACATATAGATGACTGGAAAAATCATAGATATGATTCAATTATATATATATACACACACACATATATATGATTTTGGCTACATATATGCACATATATTGGTTAATTAATAAATGTTTGCACATATCATGTATGTGTGTATGTAAATTAATCATATATGATCCTTCCAAGTTCCCTCTTCAATGTGTACAATGAGGCCCTTCTATAAATATAAAGGTACATGATGTGTTCAGAGTAACAGCTGGTATTCCAAAGCCCTTTAGTTCTGAATATATGTACCCAGCAAATATTTCATTATCACATCAAATTTGCAGAGCATTTTATATCCTGAAATTATTACCGAGTAAACCATTTTGGTTTTGAAAGAGGAAAGAAATAATAAGATATTGAGAAAATTCCTTAAAAGTAGTGCTGGATAAAACTATTATGGAAAAAGTTCAAGCAACACCTATAAAATACTAAGGGTCAGAAAAGTTATTAGAGTAGCTGTTTTAAAAAATAAATAGGGAGCCGGGCGTGGTGGCGCATGCTTGCAATCCCAGCATTTGGGAAGCTGAGACCGGAGGATCCCCGTTCGAGGCCAGCCTCAGCTACCTAATGAGGCCCTCTGCAACTTAGTGAGACCCCGTTTCAAAATAAAGAATAAAAAATAGGGCTGGGGGTATAGCTCAGAGGTAGAACGCCCCTGAGTTCAATCCCCAGTACCGCAAAAAAATAAAAATAAAAATAAATGGGGAAGCCAGGTGTGGTGGTGCACAGCTGTAATCTCAGTACTCAGGAGGCTGAGACTGGAGGATTTGGGTTCGCGGTCAGCCTCAGCTACTTAGTGAGGCTCTCTGCAACTTAGTGAGATCCTGTTTCAAGATTAAAGAATAAAAAAAATAGGACTGGGGGTGTAGCTCGGAGGTAGAATGCCCGAGTTCAATCTCCAGTACTGCAAAGAAAAATTTAAATTAAATTAAAAATAAATAGGGGAAGCTGGTATGGTGGTACACGCCTATAATCCCAGTCCTTGGGAGGCTGAGGCAGGAAGATCACAGGTTGGAAGCCAGCCCCAGCAACTTAGTGAGGTCCTTAGAAACTTAAGGAGACCTGGTTTCAAAACAAAAAAATTAAATAGTGCTGGGGGGTATTGCTTGGAAGTAGAAAGTCCCTGGGTTCAATCACCAGAACCACAAAAATAAATAAATAAATAAATAGCCAGGTACAGTGGTGCACACCTGTAATGCCAGTACTTAGGAGGCTGAGACAAGAGGAGCACAGATTTGAGGTCAGCCTCAGCAACTGACCAAGGCCCACAGCAATCTAGCAAGACCCCATTTCAAAATAAAAATAAAATTGGGCTGGGGTATAGTTCAGAGGTAGAACACTCCTGAGTTCAATCCCCAGTACCAAAATAGCTAAATAAATAAAGAGGGAGCTGGGAGTAGTGGCATACACCCTGTAATTGTAATCAGTATTTGAGAGGCTGAGACAGGAGGATCACAGGTTCAAGGCCAGCCTCAGCAACTTTGCTAGACTCTGTTTCAAAATAAAAAGGGCTGGGGTTGTAGTTCAAAGGCAGAATGCCCCTGGGTTCAACCCTGTACAATAATAACAATAATTAATAATAATAATAATAATAATAATAAATGGGAGATAGCCAAGTGTGGTGGGATGCACCTTTAGTCCCAGCTACCAAGGAGGTTAACGCAAGAAGATCACTTGAGCCCACGAGTTCGAGGACAGCCTGCACAACATAGCAAAACCCCATTTCATAAATAAATAAATTTGACTTAGAAGCTTCATTCTGTAAGTGAAATATATATATATATATATATATAATTCATACATATATACACATAAAAGAAGAGCTTTTTGAAAGACACCAAATATAAAAGCCCATAGAACTAGATGAAAAATTATCCTGCCTAATGATGAAAAAAAATAACGCCAGGTTATGAGACAGGCTTCTTCATGCCTTGTAGTCTGTGTCTACACCCTTGCCACAGCCTCGTGGTGCCCAGGTCTACACTCCCCTTCTTGGCTTTGGACCTGGTCATGTGGACTCGCTTGCTTCCACTGATATGAACAAGCAGAGCTGGAAAGACGGGGCCTGCGCGCTGTGCTCCGCCTCCCGCGCTCTTGAGAAGCACATGCCTCGGGTCACCTCTGGTCCAGAGGCTGGAAGAGTGTGCAACAGGACTGAATACAAGACAAGACTTGGAGCCGAGCCCAGCCAGAAGCAGCCGATCCCCAGAAGCAAGAAATAAATGCACAGTGTATGCCACAGAGATTTTATGCTCCTTGTAACACAGCAATGTCTGACCACGCATCCTCATGCAGTCAAGAAAAAGCACAGCAAATGAGGGAATTACAGCGCATTCGTTATCCACCCAGGGTCTTCTGGTTTCACAGGAACTGCTGATTAAGAATCTTAAAAGATCTGGAGAACACTGTGTCAGAACCTGAGTCTCACCCATATCTGATTTAGACAAGACTCTGAACTCTGGACTTTTGAGTTGGTGCTAGAACAAGTCAAGACTTTGGAGCTTCTGGAATGGGATGAATGTTTTGCATTGGAGAAGGACATGAATTTGGGGGTGGGGGGCCAGGACAGAATGTTATATTTCAAATGTGTCCCCCAGAAGTTCACGTACTGGGAAGTTAATCCCCTGCCTTCATAGATGGACTCATGGTGGCAGTGCTCTCCTGAGTGGTGCATGGAGTGGCTTCATTTACCACGGGATGGCTGTGTTATAAAAAGTGAGCTCACCAAGTGCTGTGTGCACGTATGTCACTGTCACTACAAACTACATCATGATGTGGGATGGTAATGCACGAATAAAAGCATAAAAATACAATTAAAAATAAAAGCGAGCTCTCTGTAGCACGCTTGCTCTCTCTCCATGTGAAGGCCCTCACCAGGTGCCGAGCAGATGTGGGCGTCATGCTATTAGATAAGCAGGTTTGGATGAAGCCATGGATAGGGAACCCCATCATGAAACTGGGGTCCTTCTAAGAGGATGAAGGGTAAGAACCTAGTGTGCACTGTGTATGCATACAACAAAAAGGCAGTCTTTCATAAACCAGGAAGGGGGGGGCCTCATCAAGAACCCCACCTCCCAGGCCAAGAGGTCGCACAGACCGGGCATTACTCCCAGGAGAGGATCCGGGCAAACACCGGCCTTTGCAGCCTCAGCAGCTGCTCACAGACCTCCTTCTAGTTTGTTAAAATCACTTGCTTACCAGAGAATAGCTTTTTACTCTTCCAGAAATAAATTGGCAGCATCCAGAGGAAAAGTTTTCTCTAGATTGTTGCTAACTATCTTTCCGCTACTGACAAAACCATTGATCCCATACCAGCAGGAGATAACTTATTTATTGCAAGCTACAGAGTCTATCATTATTGAGGGACTTTTGTGCCTTTGACAGAAGAAGAAGAGAAGGAAGAGGAGG
>PVLC010007230.1:47516-64759 GCA_004027655.1 Graphiurus murinus | reverse complement strand
GTGAGACTCGGTTTCAAAATAAAGAATAAAAATAGGGCTGGGGGTATAGCTCGGAGGTAGATGCCCCTGAGGTCAATCCCCAGTACCGCAAAAAAAAAAAAATAATAATAAAAATAAAAAAATAAAAAAATAAAAAAATAAAAAATAGGACTGGGGGTGTAGCTTGGAGGTAGAATGCCCCTGGGTTCAATCCCCAGTACCACAAAAAAAAAAAAAAAAAAAAAATGTCATTGTAAAGACTGGCACAGCGGGCGTGGTGGCGCACACTTGTAATCCCAGTACTTAGGAGGCTAAGACTGGAGGATCTGGGTTTGAGGATAGCCTCAGCTACCTAGTGAGGCACTCTGCAACTTAGTGAGACCCTGTTTCAAAATAAAGAATAAAAAAATAGGGCTGGGGGTATAGCTCGGAGGTAGAATGCCCCTGAGTTCAATCCTCAGTACTGCAAAAAAAAGACTGGCACAATACCTCATGCTAATAATACATGAGAGGCTGAGACAGGAGGGTTGTAAATTCAAAGTCAGTCTCAGTAACTTAGCAAGACACTATCTCATAATAAAAAATAAAAAGGCTTTGGGATGTAGCTTCCTGGTAGGGTACCCCTGTGTTCAATCCCTAGTACCATACACACAAAAACAAAATGTCATTGCAAGACCATCTAATATTAAAATAATTTGAGCTAGGCTGGGCATGGTGACACATGCTTGTAATCCCAGTATTTGGGAGGCTGAGACAGGAGGATCTGGGTTCAAGGTCAGCCTCAGCTACTTAGTGAGGCCCTCCGAAACTTAGAGAGACCCTGTTTCCAAATAAAGAATAAAAAATAGGGCTGGGGGTGTAGCTCGGAGGTAGAATGCCCCTGAGTTCAATCCCCAGTACTGCAAAAAAAAAAAAAAAAAAAAAAAAAAAAAAAAAAAAAAAAAAAAAAAAAAAAAAAAATTTGATCTTATATTTGATTTTTTTTTTTTTTTGGCGGTACTGGGGATTGAATTTAGGGGTATTCCACCTCTGAGCTATACCCCCAGCCCTATTTTTTATTCTTTATTTGGAAACAGGGTCTCACTCAGGTTGCAGAGTGCCTTACTAGGTAGCTGAAGCTGGCTGGGAACCCGGATCCTCCGGTCTCAGCCTCCCAGATGCTGGGATTACAAGTGTGCACCACCACGCCCAGCCCAGTCCTATTTTTTATTCTTTATTGTGAAACAGGGTCTAAGTTGCAAAGGGCCTCACTAAGTAGCTGAGGCTGGCCGTGAACTTGTGCACCACCATGACTGGCTTATTTTTTTATTTATTTTGTGGTACTGGGGATTGAATCAAGGGGCATTCTACCTCTGAGCTACACCCCCAGCCCTATTTTTCTTTCTTTCTTTTTTTTTCTTTTTTTTGTGTGTGTGGTACTGGGGATTGAACTCAGGGACATTATACCTCCAAGCTACACCCCCCAACCCTATTTTTTATTCTTTTCATTTTGAAACAGGGTCTCACTAAGTTGCAAAGAGCCTCACTAAGTAGCTGAGGCTGGCTGCGAACCCCGATCCTCCAGTCTCAGTCTCCCAAGTAATGGGGTTACAAGTGTGTGTCACCACACCTGGTTCTCCAGCCCTATTTTTTATTATTTATTGTGAAACAGGGTCTCATTAAATTGTGGAGGGCCTCACTAAGTAGCTGAGGCTGGCCTCAAATCTGTGATCCTCCTGTCTCAGCCTCCTGAGTACTGGGATTACAAGTGTGTGCCACTACACTGGGCTTATTTGTGGTATTTGTAATCTTTACTAAGTTAACATTTATGCATTATTTGAAAAAGTAACTTTTTTTTGGTTCTAGAGATTGAACCCAGGGGCATTCTACTTCTGAGCTACACCCCCAGCCTTGTTTTGTTTTTGCAGTACTGGGAGTTGAACCCAGAGGCATTCTACCTCCAAGCTACATCCCCAGGCCTATTTTTTATTCTTTATTTTGAAACAGGGTCTCACTAAGTTGTGGAGGGCTTCACTAAGTAGCTGAGGCTGGCAGCGAACCTGCTATCCTCCTATCTTAGCCTCCCAAGAGTAAAAACTAGGACTAGGGGTATAATTCGGAGGTAAAATGCCCCTGGGTTCAACCCTAGTACCAAAAAAATAAATAAATAAGTAAAAATGAAAAAAGAAATAGGTTCTGGCTAAGTTGCTGGGGGTCTTGCTAAATTGCTAAAGATGCTCTCAATTTTGTGATCCTTCTGTCTCAGCCTCCCAAGTACTAGGATAATCTTTGTCCTTTTATTCTGAAACAGGGTCTCACTAAATTGCTGAGGGCATCACTAAGTTGCTGAGGTTGGCCTAGAATTTGTAATCCTCCTATCTCAGACTCCCAAATACTGGGATTACAGGCATGCGCCACCATGCCTGGATTAAAAAATAAATTTTTTTTTTTTTTTGTGGTACTGGGGATTGAACTCGGGGGCATTCTACCTCTGAGCTATACCCCCAGCCCTATTTTTTTTTATTCTTTACTTTGAAACCGGGTCTCACTAAGTTGCGGAGTGCCTCACTAGGTAGCTGAGGCTGGCCGTGAACCCGGATCCTCCGGTCTCAGCCTCCGGAATGCTGGGATTACAAGTGTGAGCCACCACACCTGGCTCAAAAATAAAATATTTAATAAACAAATATCTTAACTGGGCATGGTGGTGAACACTTTTAAACCCAGTACTTGGGAGGCTGAGACAGGAGGATTGCAGGCTCTAGTCCAGGGTCAACAACTTAATGAGACACTCCACATCTTAGTGAGACCCTGTTTGGAAAAAATAAAATAGAGTTGGGGTGTAGCTCAGAAGTAAAATGCCCTTGGGTTCAATTCCCAATGAATAAATAAATAAATAAACAAATAAATCCTAGCCAGGCGTGTTGGTTGGGCACACTTGTAATCCCAGTACTTGGGAGGCTGAGACAGGAGGATCACAGGTTTGTGGCCAGCCTCAGCTACTTAGTGAGACCTCTGCAACTTAGTGAGACCCTGTTTCAAAATAAAGAATATAAGATAGGGATAGGGGTGTAGCTCAGAGCCCTGGGTTCAATCACCACAGTACCGCAAAAAAAAAAAAAAAAATCTTGGTCATGGCTGGCATGGTGGCACACTTCTATGATCCCAGTACTTAGGAGGATGAGACAGGAAGATGACAGGTTCAAGGGCAGCTTCAGCAAGTAGTGAGGCTTTCATTAACCTAGTGAGACCCTATTTCAAAATAAAAATAAAATAGGGCTGGGGGTGTGGCTTGGAGGTAGAATGTCCCTGGGTTCAATCCTCAGTACTATACACACACACTCCTGAAATTATACTGATTTTGTAGATGGACTGAACATTTCTTTCTTTTTCTTGTTGCTGGGGATCACAACTAGGGTATGTGTGCATGTGTACATGCCAGGCTATCACTTCATCACTGGGCTATATCCCCCCCCCCCTTTTTTTTTTTACCTTAGAGGTTAGAAAGGAAAATGCTAAAATTTCCAGACTCCCTTATAGCTAGAGATGGTCATATGGTATAGTTTTGTTCAAGAAGTAGTTGACAATCTGTTGTGTGATCTTCCAATCTGTTGTGTGTGTGTGGTCCTAGGGATTGAACCCAGGGGCATTCTACCTCCAAGCTACACCTCCAGCCCAATTGGGTTTTTTGTTTTGAAAGAGTTTTGCTAGATTGCTGAGAGTCTCGTTAGTTCCTGAGGCTGTCCTTGAACCTGAGATTCTCCTGTCTTAGCCTCCCAAATACTGAAATTATAGGCATGTACCACCATGCCTGACTATTATAAGTATTAAGCAAGGTAACAATGAAATGCACCTGTCATATAGTAGAATTCTATAAATTTAGATTTTTTCCTTCCTCTTTATCCCCCTTCCCTGGATCCACTCATTCAGCAAGTCAGCTTGACCTCAGCTTCAAAACATACCGAGGCCAGGTATGGTAGCATATGCCTATAATTCCAGTATTGGGAGTTTGAAACAGGAGGATCATGGGTTGGAGGCCAGCCTTAGCAATTTAGGGAGACTTTCAGTAATTGAGTAAGACTCTGTTTACAAGTAAAAAATAAAATAGAAGCTGGATGTGGTGCTACATACTTATAATCCCAGTATTTGGTAGGCTGAAACAGGAGGATTGCAGGTTTGCGACCAGCCTCAGCAACTTAGTGAGACCCTCCACAATTTAGTGAGACCCTGTTTCTAAATAAATAAATAAAACAAATAGGGCTTAGGGGTAGCTCTGAGGTAGACTGCCTCTGGGTCCAATTCCCAGTCACAAATATATATACATATATATATATATATATATATATATATATATATATATATATATATATATATATATATATACATACATACATACATACATATACTGAATACCCCACTTCATCTCTACTGTTTTAATCAAATCACCTTCATCTCTTACCTAGACTAACAGCCTGTGAGCTGATCTCCCCACTTCCTTTCTTTCCTGTCCCCAGCACTGGGGATTGAACCCAGGGGCATTCTACCTCTGAGCTACACCCCTAGTCCTATTTTGTAATTTTTTATTTTGAAACAGGGTCTCACTAAGTTACAGAGAGCCTCACTAAATAGCTGAGGCTGGCATGGAACCAAGATCCTCCAGTCTCAGCTTCCCAAGTACTGGGATTACAAGTGTGCGCCACCATGCCTGGCTAGGATTTTTTTTTTTTTTTTTTTAAGTGGGGAGAACAGTAGGGATTGAACCCTGGGGCACTTTAGCACTGAGCTACAACCTCAGTGCCTTTCCTCAAAAAATTTTAATCTTTGTGAGAGCAGAGAGTGTGTCATGTTCATCGTTCTATCCCCAAAGCTGGAGCAATGTCTGGAACATGTGGTATATGCCCAATATTTGTTGAATAAATAAATGCTTTGGTCATGGTGATGATGACGATGAAAACTCAAACTAACTGGTCACACACACTAGTGATTTTCCGAAAAACAAGAACTGCAGTGCTGCCTGGCATGGTGGCTCACGCCTGTTATACCAATACTTGTGAGACAGGAGGATTGCAGGTTCGAAGTCAGCCTCAGCTGGGAGTATAGCCCAGAGGTAAAAGGCCCCTGGGTTACACACACACACACACACACACACACACACACACACACACACACACACACACTTTGCAGTGCTGAAGTTAGATCCTGGAAGGCAGAAGAAACATTTAAACAAAAAGTTATGGGCTACAAGCTAGGGGGAGCGGAGCGAACCTATTGGAACTTTGTCCTTTTTTTTCCCTAACCAAGGACCCTAGAGACCTCGCCAAAGGGAGGTCTGGAATCTTTGCCGGGTGTGGTGGCACACGCTTGTAATCCCAGTACTCGGGAGGCTGAGACAGGAGGATCCCAAATTTGCCGCCAGCCTCAGCTACTTAGTGAGGCCCTCCGCAACTTAGTGAGACCCTGTTTCAAAATAAAGAATAAAAAATAGGGCTAGGGGTACAGTCCGGAGGCAGAATGCCCCTGGGTTCAATCTGGAGTACCGCAAAAAAAAAAAAAAAAAAAAAAAAAAAAAAAAAAAAAAAAAAAAAAAAAGACAAAGAAACTCCAACCCAACCTTTCCTGGAGATCCCCCCACCCCCCACCCCGCAGGTTTTATTCCAATAAAGCCTGTACTGGCGTTGAGCCGTCTCCCGTCTTATTTCCTTCCTTCCTCCCCCAAACCTTTCAGGTTTTTTTCATCCATAATACTTTTTAGCCTCTTTTGCTAGGCTGCAAATACCTCTAGGACCCCGGGTTTCTTCATATTTCTTTATGAATGAACCGGCTCAAGTCTACGCAAGCGCAGGTCGGGGTTGTCCCGCTCCACGTGAGGCCCAGCCTTCCCTCCTGCGGGCGGCTCCTCCTTAAACATTCTAATGGACCAATGGCGAGCGGCCTGGGGGGCGGATCTCAGAGCGGGAGGCTCTGCGTTTCCCTCCGCGCTCGGCTCCCTCCGGTGAGACTTGCTGTGTTGTGATCACGTGGCCAGCTCCGGGCGCGGCGCTTGTTTTGGTTTTTCTCTAGCTTGCCTCTGGCAGCCTGGGGTGAAAGACTTCCCTGCACCAGTTCCTGCACTTGCCTACACTCAGACTACCTCTTCGGGCTCTCTCAGTCCTCAGTAGTTCAAGCCCCTCGGGGCGAGTTTCTGCCATGCCCCTTGTCCGCTACAGGAAAGCGGTCATCCTCGGGTACCGCTCTGTAGGTGAGTCTCCTCCTTGCAGAGAGCACGGACGCATCGCAGCTTTGTGGCCAGAAGAGGCGCCCTGCCCCGGGAACGCGACCCAGAGGAATAGTGGCATACTAAGAAACCGAGTGTAGAGAGGAGTGGAGGAAGGCCGGCATTCTGTAGAGGGCTGCAGGAAGGAGGGCACGGAAGGGTTAATGTGGACTGGATCGCGGGAATATCAGAGTGGTCCTGGGCGTTACTAAAGGAGTAGGGTTGGGATCAGAATTTGAAGGTACAGGCGTGGTCTTTGTGGGACAAATAGTCCCAGGTGTCCTGGGGCTGGGCAGTTTTGATCCTAGGGAATCCTGGATTTTTCCGAAGGTGGGATGGGCTACGAAGAGGCTGCAGGAAAGGGTCCCTGCCCTGCAGCGTGCTGAATGCATCCGGTAGCCAAAGCGCAGACACAGCGTCAAGAGTGATGATGAGGCTAAGGAGCCTTGCTTGGAGAACTCACAGACTGGGTTACTAATTTGTGGTGCCCTTTGGTCCTGAGCCACCGTCCGAAAAGACAGGATATGTGAATGTGGGTGCCCCACCCAACTCCATAATTTGGGATTTTCCTGTTGCCAAGGGGCTGATTTGTCATTAAATCTAATCTCATCTAGCATTCCTGTTCTGTGCGTGGCTAGAGTATGGATTTTGCAAGGTACTACAGTGTAGACATACAGAGTAAGAACCCTAGTATGCCTCTCCAGTTTCTTGGAGAGCTCCCTGGACCTGATCCACCGATGTCACCCCTAGGGTTAGGGATGTATGGGTGCACACATTGCTGGCCCTAGGAAGCACCTCACAGTCAAGTTTTCTTTTCTTTTCAGCTTACAACAAGATAGTGACTCTTGGCAAAGATGAGTTTCACCTACACCTGGTGGACACAGCAGGGCAGGTACCAGCTGGGATAGGGTGTCCAAAGTGGCAGATCAGCCCAGGAGATGAAGTCTGATAGGCTCTGTGGTTTATGTGTAAAGCAAAATGAAAAGAAAAGCATTTTATTGGGAGGCTGAGACAGGAGGATCATAGGTTCACAGCCAGCCTCAGCACCTTAGCAGGACCCTGTTTCAAAATAAAAAATAAAATAGGGCTGGGGGTGTAGCTCAGAATGCCCCACACCCCATTCAATCCCCACTACCAATAAATAAATAAATATTTAAAAAAGCATTTTAGCTGCTAACAGTGTGCAGGCCTCATTGGAGCAGCTCCATAAACACTTACTGAATAGAAATAACTGGAGCAGGGAGTACCCCGGGAGGGTCGCCTGGATGCTGTCTTATCAGCCTTTGCCATCTGAATAGTGTAGACCTAGGTACTGATGTTCCTATTTCTTGTCAGGATGAGTACAACATTCTGCCCTATTCATTCATCATTGGGGTCCATGGTTATGTGCTTGTATATTCTGTCACCTCTTTGCATAGGTAAGTGACCAAGGATTTGAGTGGGGGACTTGGGAGGACCTGAGGACTGTCCTAGAACTAATGTTACAACTCCATTTCTTATTTAAAGCTTCCAAGTCATTGAACATCTATACCAAAAGCTACATGAAAGTCATGGGAAAACCCAGTAAGTGGCCCTGGGGGATAGAGAGAGTGTGGGTGCAAGAGAATGGGAAATAGCCAAGTGGTAAATTGTCCAAATTATAGAAGAGGCTGGGAACATAGATCATGACTGGTCTGATGGGTAGTTGTCCAGTCTCAATGTGAAGGAGGTTGGTTGGGGTCCATGGAGAATGGAAGGGAATCCTGTATTACTGCTGTTTCCTTGCAGGCTCCCAGTGGTACTCGTGGGGAACAAGGCAGATCTCTCTCCAGACAAGTATGTAAATTTCTGCTGCTTAGGGTAAAGGAAAGTAAGCTGGACTAGGAACCAGTCAAGCTGTAGTTTTGGTTCTGCCACTGACTCAAGTCATTTCACCTGTCGTGTGTGTGTGTGTGTGTGTGTGTGTGTGAGAGAGAGACAGACAGACAGACAGACAGACAGACAGATACACACTGAGACTGGGGATTGAACCCAGGGACATTCTTCATTCTTCCTCTGAGCTGTACCCTCAGCCCTATTTTATACTTTATTTTGAAACAAGGTCTCACTAAGTTGTGGAGGGCGTAAGTTGCAGAGGCTGTCTTTAAACCTACGATCCTCCTGTCTCAGCCTTCCAAGTACTGGGATTACAAGCGTGTGCTACCATGCCTAGCACTTGTCTTTGTTCCTAACATGAAGGTTAAGAAAAGGTAACTCTTCTGTCACAAAAGCTACAATTGCATATTTCAATGCTTGGTCCCAGATTCACCCATCATTCCTTCGTTTATATTTTCTCCTTTGACCCTTGTCTCAAACCTTGGGGAGATGGAAAGCATCAGAGGATCTCTAGATTCTAAAGGTTTTGCAGAGAACTTGGGGATGTTCCTCCTCCATATTTATGTTCTAAATTTGCTTCCAGAGAGGTACAGGCAGTTGAAGGGAAGAAACTAGCCGAGTCCGGGGTGCGACATTTATGGAATCATCTGCTCGAAAGAATCAGGTGCTGGGCCTGAAGACTAGCAGTGTATCCTTATCCACTGCTTGGTGGTGGGGACAGTGGGGTAGTGAGGTGTTGGCCTCAGAGCTGGGTGGTATTGGCACTGAACTAACTGACTCTTGTCCTGAATACCTTTCTCTTATAGCTGACTCAAGGCATTTTCACCAAAGTTATCCAGGAAATGCAAGAACACCGATGCTGCCTCATGTAAGCCCTCTGGCAAGGGGTAACTGCTTTGTTTCTGCCCCTAACACTTGTTAGGCTCCAGTGTGTGTGTGTGTGGGAGACCCTCAGGACTAAATGGGTACGGTTGCCAGCTGTGTCCCTGGCTCTCTGGGCACACAGTGTGGTACCTCATATTTGTACACTTTTCCCAGGCTCCAGTGGCCTGGGTGTCAATAAACTCAGAAATCTTATGTTATTGATGTCTTTGTGTCTGAGGATAACTCAGGGCCAATATCTCCTTTTCTAAGGAGTGATGGTCTTTTTTTTTTTTTTTTTTTTTGCGGCACTGGGAACTGAACCCAGGGGCATTCTGCCTCCAAGCTACACCCATCCAAGTTTGTAGGCTCTTAAGATCCTCTTACCTACAGAAACACCACCCTCTAGTGGCCAGCTGCCACATGCTGACCTAGCTGTCATCCTAGGGCCCTGGCATTTGCTGAGACTCAGAAGGTAGGGTTTGGGGAAGAGGAAGGAAGTCCTTCACTCCTGATAAAAGGATGAAAAAAGGAGCCAGGTTTGGTGGCTCACGTTTGCAATCTCAGTACTTGGGAGGCTGAGACAGGAGGATCACAGGTTCGAGGACAGCCTCAGCAAGTAGTGAGACTCTCAACTCTCAACCTAGTGGGACCCTGTTTCAAAATAAAAATAATGCTGGGGGTGTAGCTTGGAGGTAGAATGCCCCTGGGTTCAATTCCTAGTACCACACACACACTCAGAGAAAAGAGAGAGAGAGAGAAAAAAAAAGAGCACAAAGGCAGAGAACTAAAAGTGTTGTGAAGATTTTGATTTTTCCAAGAAAGCTGAGAAAAGTCAGAAATAATGCTCCTGATGCGTATGAGTCCCTCTGCCCCTCCTGTGCCTAGTCCTTTTCATTACAATAGACATTCTTTACTCTTTTCATATGTTTGGTGAATTTTTGTACCTTTCACATCTTTGATTTTTTTGGTATTGGGGATTGAACCCTACCTCTGAGCTATCCCCCCAGATCTATTTTTTTTATTTTGAAACAGGGTCTTGTTGAGTTGCTGAGACTGGCCTTGAACCTGCAATTCTTCTATCAGCCTCTCAAGTACTGGGATTACTGGCCATGCCTGGCAAGTTGTGCTACATTTTTAGGTGTCAAAGGCTATTGTCTCTGCCCCTTCTTATTGACTGACTTACCACCTCAGTAGGAGGATGGATATTTCAGCAAGAAAGGTTTGGGTCTCTGTGCCTCTATTTTTCTTTTATTTTTTTGAGTCTTAGACTGTGCTAGTCTTTGTTAGCCATATTGAAATATGCAATTTAAAAAATTTTTTGTGGTGCTGGTAATCAAACCCAGGGCCCTCTGCATGCTAGGCCAGTATTCCACCACTGAACTGCATCCCCAGTCCCTGCCTTTATATTTTTGGTACCCAGGTGCATTATATACCTCTGAGCTACACCCCAAGCCCTTTTTATTTTTTCAATTCTGAAACAGGGTCTCAATATGTTGCTGAGGTTGACCTCTTTTTTTGGTACTGGGGATTGAACCCAGGGGTACTTTACCTCTGAGCTATATCCCTAGGTCTTTTTAATCTTTTGTTTTGAAACAGGGTCTTACTAGGTTGCTGAGAGTCTCATTAAGTTGCCAAGGCTGTCTTCGAACCTGTGATCCTACTGTCTAAGCTTCCCAAGCACTGGGATTACAGGCATGTGCCACTGTGCCTGGTTCCTCAAAGGAATGTAAGGGTTACTCAAGTGCTATAAATTCACAAGTAGGACAAAGACCTCTCCTGGCAACCGAAGGGGGCTGAAGTACCCTGTCAATAGGTTTACTTGGGAAGGAAGGACCAAATCTAGGTGTGATTTTTAGCTGTGACTTTGTCAGTGCTTGGTTCCAGGTTTATAGTTGGAGATGGTGGTTTGTTGTGCTGATTTTTTCTTTTTGTGTGTGTGTGTGTGGCACCAGGGATGGTGCCCAGGGGCATTCTACCTCTGAGCTACACCCTCAGCCCTATTTTTTATTCTTTATTTTGAAACAGGGTCTCATTAAGTTGCAGAGGGCCTCATTAAGTAGCTGAGGCTGGCCTCGAACCTGGGATCCTCCAGTCTCAGCCTCCCAAGTACTGGGATTACAAGTGTGTGCTACCACACCAGGCTCTTTTTTTTTTTTTTTTTTCCTTTTACTGAAATGTACTTGGTCAGAACAGAAAACGTGATGCCAGCATGTAGACAGCAGAGGACGAGTCCTGACCCTTCTTATGATGATGGCCAGGTCTCCTACACTGTCCAGTCTGGAAGCCACAAGCTACATTTGGCTGTGTAAGTTTAATTAAAATAAAAATTCCTAGCCGGGCATGGTGGCGCACGCTTGCAATCCCAGCATTCGGGAGGCTGAGACCGGAGGATCCGGGTTCGAGGCCAGCCTCAGCTACCTAGTGAGGCACTCCGCAACTTAGAGAGACTCTGTTTCAAAATAAAGAATAAAAAATGGGGCTGGGGGTGTAGCTCGGAGGTAGAATGCCCCTGAGTTCAATCCCCAGTACCGCAAAAAAAAAAAAATCAAAATTCCTGTTTCACCACTTTCATTTCAAAGTGCTCAGTAGTGACATGTGTCTAATAGCTATCATACTAGATAATATATGTATAGTGCCTTTCCATTATTGCAGAAAGTTCTCTTGGACTATGCTGTAAACTTTTCCCCACACAACTAGTCCTGGACCCAATTTGCCTTCCTCTTCCTCCACTCTTCCTTAAAAAAAAATTGTTTTTATATGTGTGTGTGTATATATATACATATATACATATATATGTTTATATATGCATGGAAAACATGGCTTTTGGTTTGAATCATGGCTCAATTCACCAGATGTGAGTCCTTGAGCAATTTTAGCTACTTTAGCCTCAATCTTTTCATTTGTAATATGGAAACCACCCCATGTAACTCGTAAGGAATAACTAAGAGATATAAAGTATCTAGCACATAGTTAGTCTATCTCCTGCTTACCCCCTATGTACAGCTCATGCAGAAAATGCACTACAGTTGCTTCCTTTCCTGGAGTATGTTCTGGGATTTTGTCCAGAGTGCCAGGTAGCGGCGAGGCTACCTTAGTTTACCAATAAAGTGACCAAAGTCTTGAGGATTCCCAAAGACTACAGATGGGGGTGGGGCACCCTGAAAAGGAAGGGAAGTTCTATACTGATGTTTTTATGGGGAGGTTGTGTGTGGTAATTGTGAGTGCACCAACAATGTTTACTCACAAGGGGATCTGGAAGCTAGAAGTAAAGACTAGGGGCTCGTGCAGTTTTCTTTGGACCCCTGAACGTGGCAAGAACCCACCCGTTGCAGCGCCAGGAGCCGTGCCTCACTTTCTCCATTTGTGGACTCCAGTTCCCAGGATGCAGAGCAGCGGCCAATCTCCTGGCTCTTCTTCCATTCCCCCCTCCCCCGGGAAAAAATTGCCCCTGGCCAAGGTAAGGGGGCAGCTGGAGTTTCAGGGACCAATGACTGCAAGGAAAAGGAATTAGGAAGTGGCCGGAATCCTACTTTCACTGCCCAAGAGGTAAAGGACGCAGTTCCAGGGCGGGGGCGACCAGGAGGGGGGCTTCTTTCCCACGTGTCTGCACAGCGGCCGGACCGGCGCTGTCGGGGTTAACCTGTGGCGGAGGGATCCCGCAGCGTGTGCGTAGAACTGCAGAGTCACAGCCTTTCCTCCGAGAGGGCAGTATCCCTACGCCGCCCCGCTCCAACACAAAATAGGGCCACATCTTCTCTTTTCTCCCCTTCTCGAGCGGGGTTCCCCAGGCAAAAGGCCCCCGCGGATCTCGCACCGGTGGCTCCACGAATCTCCACGATCGCTGCCCAGATCTCGGGCCAGGAAATAGCCCCTTCGCAGGAACCACCCTACCGGCCGAACAGGAGGCGGAGGGGGGGGGGAGGCGGAGCGGCGCCGCGCTGCACTACTTTCCTCTCCGGTTGCAAATGGCTGCCTCGTTCCCCACTTTCCGCTCAGTTTCCTGACCCCCCGGCGCCGGGAGCCGGGGTTGGGCCATGCATCTCTAGGCCCCCCGCGATCACAGCCAGCCGGGGGTCGAGAGGGTGCCGCCGACTGGAGCCGGCCAGGCCGGGGGCGGGGCAGTTCCCGAGGCCAGAGGGGAAGGGAGGCGAGCGCAGGGCCTGGAGCGGCCGGAGGGGAGCGGGCAGAGGGCTCGCACCGCCCGCCCCTTCCTCTTCCTCGCCCACCTACCCTCCTCCCTTCCCCGGGGGGAGCAGAAGGTGGGGGGCTCGAAGCCGCCGGGGGCGAGCGCTCGGGGTCGAGGAGCCCGGCGCTGGGTGTGTGTCAGCTTCAGCCCCGCGGCCCCGCCGGCTCCGCGTCGCCGTAGCTCGCGCGGCCCCGGGGCGCCGGCCGGGCGGGGAGAGGGGCTCGGCGCTGCTGTGAGGGTCTCACGTTCCATCCGGGCCCGGCGCGGGGCGGCGCGGCATTCCTTCCGGGCTGCTGGGGAGGCGCCTCGACGTTCCATCTGGAGAGCCTCGACGTTCCGCCCGAGCCCGGCGCGGGCGGCCGGGGCGCTGGCCGGGCCCTAGGACTGAGAGGCCGCCCGGCGACGCGGATGCGGAGCTTGCTCGCCCAAGATCAAAGCCACCGGTGCTCTCTTTGTGTCCGCTCGGGATTCGCCGCCCTGGGGCTGTCCATGGAAACCTAAACTGCTGGAACCCGCGGCAGAGAACCCCCCTTTGGCTTCTTGCTTTTTTTCGGGGGGGGGGAGGGTGGCCACTCCGACCTGGATTTACCGTTCTTGGCCCCCCTAACCCCCCCCGTGCAGGGGGCGGCTGTGATCGCTCTGGCGGTTGGAGGTCGGGGAGCGGCCCGGGCTCTGGCCATGTTCTCGGATGAGGATTTCTGGATCGCCCTGTGAAGAGGTGAGTGAAGTCCGCCCAGCCAGGGCCCAAAAAGGATTGGACTGGGGGCACAGCCAGATGGACTATCTTGGCCGGTTAGCTGGCCTTTAGGTTGTAGAAGGGGGTGCCAGAGCTGGGGAGGGCTCCTTTGGCATGGTCTGTCAGGGGAACCTGAGCCAGTTGCCCGGGCAGAACCGAGGCCTGGCGTCTTGGGGTGTGCCTCTTTAAAGACTGGGGGTTCATGGAACCACGGGAGTTTGGGAACCTGTCCAGATAGCTTCTCTGCCTGTTTATTTTTGTGTTGGTGGGAGTTCCACTAAACTAGGACCCAGGCCCTGATGCCAGCACCAATCCCAGGCTGCTGCTGCTTCCCCTAGGGTTCCTAAGGGCCTTGGGACAGACAACTTGGGATGGGGGGGAGGAGGGTGCCACTGCCAGGTCGACTTACTGCCAGGTTGTACTTTAAGGTTGTTCCTACCCAGCCAGGCACTCAAAACAGCCTCTGAGAAACTCAGGGAGCTCAGTCCTTCACCAGGCCTTCTTTCTCTGGGCAGAGGGGAAAGTGTGTGGAAACGGACTAGTGTGAGGAAGGAGGGTAGCCGGGGCAAGAAGAAGGCAGGGCTGGAGACATCTCTGACCCTGCTGTTCAACTTTAAACTATCCCTGCCTGGTAAAGTGACCCCAGCAAGGCATAGTACTGTCTTATCCTGCTTTGCCTCCCCTCCTCTCAGGATGGACATAATCTCCAGGGGATTATAGAGGAGGCCGTTGAGATTTGTTCTCTGCGAATGTGGGCTGCAAAAAATGGCTTTTGTCTCCTGCTTTCTCTGTGCCTGGTGTGGAGAGCTGGCTGTCCATTAGTTCCTGGCCAATCCTGCAGGCCTTTTCCAGACTTCTCCAACCCTTTTCTGGCCAGGGAATGTTAACTTGCCCTCTGATTATATCCTAGTCCTGCAGAGTAGGGTGGCCTTTACCTCTTTGGAAGAGAAATGACTTGATTGGTACTCTTTTCTGCTGGAAGCCAGTGTTTCTAGCCCTGGCAAGAGGTGCTGGAGAAAAGGGGTGTGTGTGTTCGTTCATTCAGGAAGGGTCAGCATGAGCCTTATGCCTCAGCCTCTGGGCCCTGGGTTGGGACAGCCCCTCTCACACCTGTCATGTTGCCCAGCAGAGATTTGGCTAGTGCCTTTTGCTCCCTCACTCTCCACCCCCTCCAACATACCTATACTAGATCTCCTTGAGTCTGGTCGTGGAAAGGGAAAAGTAAAAGTTTTGCCCTTGAAAGATTTCTGGGAGGTGAGAGGTGGTACACAGGTGGTGGAGTGAGATGACTTGTCAACTGTGCTCTCTGCTCCTGCCTTCTGTGAAGGGTCCTTCCTGTTGTCTGTCCCAAACAACTTACTCAAGTGGGATTGCACCTTGTTAGCTATGGCTGCCCCTAGGATGACCCAGGGACAATACGGAGGGTCCATTGTTGCTATTTGGGCCCTTCCTGGAAGGCTGACCCAAAATGGGGGTGGAGAGGGGTGTGGTTTGATTCTCAGGCTGGGAACCAGGAAGTCCTGAGTCCTACTGAAGAGCTGTTCACTCAAGGGCCTGTTTCAGCTTTTCACCTCCAAGCCTCCATTCCCCTCCTTGGCCGGGGATATGGAGTGAAAGCTGTTGGTCTGGGTTGAAGGCAGGGAGGAGAGTGGGTTGAGATAAACCCCTGCTTTCTTGCTTTTTTTTTTTCCTCCTTTTTTGGTCCTTTTAGGCACAGGACTACTCCCCAGATCAGAGGAAGCCTACCAAGCACTAGCTCCGTTTAGATCCAGGGAAAACCCTTTGGTGTATATGTGTGTCTGTGTTTACTGGCTGTGAATGATAGGATGGGGGGAAATGCCTTTATTTGTTTAGATGGTTTTGAAGGCTTGATAGCTGGGGCCTTAGCATTGGGATGCAGATGCTGCACTGCAGGGGTGGGGAAATATGGGCTGAGGGCTCAGGCTTTTTAGAGGTGCCCCTGGATTCTTTTTGGTACAGATGACACTTTGCTCCTCCTCCTTAATCTCTCATCTTCCATGGCCACATGAATGGGTTTCTTTAGAGGATGTTGGTACCCTATTTCCCAAGGCTGAATTAAGGTGGTTTCTGTACCTTCTTGAGCATTGTCAGCTTTACCAGCCTGAGAGGGCTGCGCTCGGGGGAGGGCAGAGGAATTTGTCCCGCTGGCCTTGTGTGAGGCAGTCCTCCTACCCACTGTATTATCACTGTTGCTTTTTATTCTTGTTTGCAACTCCTTTGGCCTCAACTTTGAGAACAGAGCTGGTGGAGAATCTTTGGGGACATATGGTGGTAAGATACAGTAAGATGCAAACATTTAGAAAACTTTGAGGACCTTTTGGACCTTCTGGGTGTGGCCAGACCTTGAATGACTGAATAGGAAGAGGGGCCTGGCTGGTGCCCTTTCTACACCTACTTCCCATAGGTGGCTTCTAAGGGCCCCTTGAAGTTCTAGAGCAGCTTTTCTGTGAACCAGCCAAATGACCTACCCTTTCTTTTCAAGTGTGGTTGTATAGCAGGTTTGGGAAAGATAGTTTGGGAATGGAGATGACAGATATCAGCCAATGCTTTACGTTCTCTATCTCATAGATTCTGAGTGTTAGGGGAAAACTAAAATAACTTTTTTGTGACATGGCTCAGCAGGGGCATTGTCAGCATCTGGAAATGAAGTATGAGTTCAGGGAAGGTGGACTGATGTTGTAGTAATTATGGAACTGATTTCCCGATCGTGGACACCTTTGAGGGTTCCCCCTGCATTTCAACCCCAAGCTGTTCACTGGGGTATTTACCTTCCAGCTTGAGAGAATAGGGTTGTCCTTAACTAAGATTGGTGTGCTCACTCTAATTAAACAAGAGAAGTATTAAAGGTGGGAGATGAATTTCTCAAACCTTTATTAGTTACAGTTCTTTTTTTTGGACACCCCCCCCATACACACACCATCACCTCTAGGAACATTGTAGTTTTTTTCTCTGATTAAGAGAAGGGTCTTCCCTTCTCACTAACAGCTGCTGACACCTATCCTTTTCTTCTTTCTTCTATAGGGTCCCTTTCCTAATCTTCATCTCTGTAATTCTTCTCATTCTTTTTTTTTGTGGTACTGGGGGTTGAACCCAGGGGCATTCTACCTCCGAGCTATACCCCCAGTCCTATTTTTTATTCTTTATTTTGAAACATGGTCTCACTAAGTTGCAGAGGGCCTCACTAAGTAGTTGCAACTGGCCAAGAACCTGTGATCCTCCTGTCTCAGCCTCCCAAGTACTGGGATTACAAGCATGCGCCACCATGCCTGGCTTGTTCTTTACCTCTATTTTTGTCCTGTGCTTAGTTCCTTCTGAGGTTGAAGAAAGTATGCCCAAAGGTGTATATCAACTTTTTTTTTTTTTTTTTTTTTTTT
>PVLC010007230.1:14748-47416 GCA_004027655.1 Graphiurus murinus | reverse complement strand
TTTCATTTGGCTCTGGCTTGAGCTGACATATCCTAGAAGGGGAATGAGGGACCGTTACTCCCCCTACACACCCAGTGTGTGTGGAAACCCTGCTTGACAGAAGAGGAAGGAAGCTACTCTGCTCTGCTATGTCCTGCCCCATTTAGACCTCCTCCAAGTGGCAGTGTGCTTTCTAAGACTACAACTCCCAGCATGCCTCACCTCAGGCCTGGCTACACATGCTCAGTAACTCTTAAGGCCCACTTCTATTAACTACTGGGGATATCCCAGGAGGAAGGGCAGTTGGCGTTGCTAATGGCAACGACCCATGGCCTTCAGATGGGGTGAGACCCAGGGCTCAGTTAGGGCAGGAGCCAGGGTGGGCCTGAGCTGCATTTGGGTGGAAATTGGGATTTCTTCTGTTGTGATTGGGATATCCTAGTTGAAACTGGTGGAGATGAGGGCGATCTATCCATAGCTAAGTTTTAGTTCTAGTAGTGTGTTCTGCCTTTTGCAAGACCCCAGGATGCTGCCTTTGGAAGAGGGATTTTGTCTGGACTCAGATTTTATGGGTCTTGATTACCCTTGGGTGTCACTGACAGGCCTTGAGGGTGATAACTGACTTGCTCCCTAAGGAAAAAGACCAGGGAATAGATCATTAGAAGCCAGGTGGTCTGAGATGAAGCAAAGGGTGGTACTAGATGTAAGTTGGATATACTAGTAGTTGGATGCTATTGCCCTGGAAACTTATGGAGGAGGCTAGAGGTGGGAAAGTAGAGTAGATCCCTGAGAGTCCAGAGTTAGAGAAGAGGGTAGAGGGTACGTATTTATCTGGGGAGGGGTTAGGCAAGGGGAATAAGGGTCAAGGAGAATGACTTTCCTTAGCATTAGTATGGGAGATTGTAGGTAAGGCTTGGTTCTGAAATCTATAGCCGACTTCCTCCTGGAACTCTTGGAATAATGCTTATTGGGGAGACTTATACAGATATCTCTTGACACCAACAGGTCTCCCCGAGAGGGCCCTGCCCCGTCGGAGAGAGGGATGGACAGCCAGAAGCCGCCTGGTGAGGATAAAGATTCAGAACCGGCAGGTGAGTAGGATAAGTTCTGGGTGTGCTGATAGCTTTCAGTTTTTCATAAGCAACCTTATATTTTTGGTCCTGGCACAAGGACATGAACTAAGTCTGTGTAATGGACAGATATTGAAGGACTTTGTTTTTTGAGACAAAAGTCAAAATGCCATCACTGTGATCCACTGAGAGTCTTGGATTATCTCATGAGTCTGGTGTGTGAATTTAGTATTAAATCACTAATACATAGCACATTGCTATGTCTGTTCATTCAGGCGATGGACCTGCAGCCTCCGAGGAGCCAGGCGCCACTGAGCCAGACCTTCCCAAACCACATGTGGGAGAGGTCTCTGTCCCCAGTTCTGGGATTCCCAGGCTACAGGAGCCACCCCAGGACTGCAGGTATCTTGTTTGGGAGAAATGGGGATTTAAGCCAGGTGTGGTGGCGCACGCTTGTAATCCTAGCACTTGGGAGGCTGAGACCAGAGGATCTGGGTTCATGGCCAGCCTCAGCTACCTAGTGAGGCACTCGGCAACTTAGTGAGACCCTGTTTCAAAATAAAGAATAAAAAAATTAGGGCTAGGGGTATAGCTCGGAGGTAGAATGCCCCTGAGTTCAATCCCCAGTACCGCAAAAAAAAAAAAAAAACCTGGGGAATTTTAAGGGCACGCAAAGATTTGATTTGAAGTCAGACTTGGTGGCACATGTCTGTAATCCCAGTACTTGGGAGGCTGAAACAGGAGGATCACAGGTTTGTGTATAGCCTTAGCAAAGTAGCTAGAGTCTCAGCAACCTTGTGAGACCCTATTTAAAATAAATAAATAAAATAAAAGGCTGGGGTTGTAGCTTGGAGGTAAAATACCCCTGGGTTAAATACCTAGTACCAACAACAACAACAACAAAAAATTGATTTCATAGTTTGAGACTTCAAGGAAAGGGATTTAGAAAAATGAGTATTTCAGAAGCATGAGCATTGGTAGGGGTCTGGCATGGTGCTGACGCTTGTGTGTTCACAGTGTGGGTCCAGTGCGACGTTGTGCTCTCTGTAACTGCGGGGAGCCAAGTCTGCATGGGCAGCGGGAGCTACGGCGCTTTGAATTGCCATTTGATTGGCCCCGGTCTCCAGTGGTGTCCCCTGGGGGGAACCCAGGGTCCAGTGAGGTAGTGCTGCCCAATGAGGACCTATCACAGATTGGTTTTCCTGAGGGCCTTACACCTGCTCACCTAGGAGAACCTGGAGGTAAGTGAGAGGAAGTAGGGCTAGAAACAGGGTAAGGGCTGGGAAGACCTGAGCTAGCAATCACCTTGTTAACTTTTTCTTTTCTCTTTACCTCTTTCCCCTGTGAAGGGTCCTGTTGGGCACACCATTGGTGTGCTGCATGGTCAGCAGGTGTATGGGGGCAGGAGGGCCCAGAACTATGTGGAGTGGACAAGGCCATCTTCTCAGGGATCTCACAGGTAGGGCTAAGGCCAAGGGATTGTATAGGGAAAGGCAGAACTGGGCTTGCAGAGGGTGGGCATGGCTGGTGGGCTTCTGGGAGTCAGCATAAAATAAGGACAGTGGACATACTGGGCTAGAGCTAGTGCCTAAACTGTTCCTCTGGAGAAAGCTGGCTGGCGCTGAGGCTTTGTTTCCATCCTGGCAGCGCTGCTCCCACTGCACCAGGCTCGGTGCCTCCATCCCTTGCCGTTCATCTGGATGTCCACGGCTTTACCACTTCCCCTGTGCAACTGCCAGCGGTTCCTTCTTATCCATGAAAACACTGCAGCTGCTATGCCCGGAGCACAGTGAGGGGGCTGCACATCTGGGTGAGAAGTCTTGTCCTTTGGATATAGGGAAAACGAGGGGCCAAGTGTGTCGTGGATTTTGGTACTCTACAGAGCACTACTCAGTCTATAATTATATGCTGTCAGTCTGCCCCACTAAAATGTGTGTGAACCTTGTAAGCATAGGAACTTTGCCTGTCTCATTTACTGTGGTGTCTGCAGTGCCTAGGATAAGTATTTGGCGTATATTGAGCAAGTACTAAGTAACTATTTGTTATTCATTCATTCTGTGCCCATGAAATGTCTGATAAGTATTTGGCACTATGCTGAGTTGCAAGGAGTCCATAGCTGACACGTGCTGTCTGTCTCTTTCCACTGCAGAGGAGGCTCGCTGTGCAGTATGCGAGGGGCCAGGGGAGCTGTGTGACCTGTTCTTCTGCACCAGTTGTGGGCATCACTATCATGGGGCCTGCCTGGACACTGCTCTGACTGCCCGCAAACGTGCTGGCTGGCAGTGCCCTGAATGCAAAGTGTGCCAAGCCTGCAGGTAAGAATAGGAGGGAAGCCTTAGGCAAAGTACAGGTTAGGGTTAGAAAGGAGGGCAGGAAAGACCCTGTAATGTGCCCTGTGTACCTGCAGGAAACCTGGGAATGACTCTAAGATGTTGGTCTGTGAGACATGTGACAAAGGATACCATACCTTCTGCTTAAAACCACCCATGGAGGAACTGCCTGCTCATTCTTGGAAGTGTAAGGTGAGTGGCTCCTGATTCTGCCTCCTACAGCATCCCCAGAGTTTCCTTGCAGTGCCCAGTCCTGTACTTATCTCCATTCTGCTGTCAGTCTAACCGGTGCCTATTTTGTCTGCTCCCTTCCTCCAGGCATGCCGGGTATGCCGGACCTGTGGGGCAGGCTCAGCAGAGCTGAATCCCAACTCTGAGTGGTTTGAGAACTACTCACTCTGTCACCGCTGTCACAAAGCCCAGGGAGGTCAGCCTGTCAGTTCTGTCGCTGAGCAGCATCCCCCTGTCTGTAGCAGGCAAGTGGTGTGGACTTGTTGAGATGGGATGGGGCTGCGGGGAGTGGAGGACTGCGATTGGCAGGGGCCATATTAAACCATGAACTTTGGAGAGCCCTAAGGTGGGCAGTGCAATCCACAGTACTCATGCCTTGCCTTAGTGCACTCTCTAGAGTTTTTAGCTGGCAAGAGCCACAATGCCTGCTCCCCTGTACCCTCTGCAGATTTTCACCCCCAGAGCCTGGTGATATGCCCACTGATGAGTCTGATGCTCTGTGCGTTGCATGCCAAGGGCAGCCAAAGGGTGGGCACGTGACCTCTATGCAACCCAAGGAATCGGGGCCCCTGCAATGTGAAGCCAAACCACTAGGTGAGTAGGGTTTGAGGGTCCCTGAAATGAATCCCCTTTTATTCTGTGGCAAGAGACAGTTTTTGCACTGCCTCAAATTCTGTACTCTCTGTGGAGTGGGTCTGGGCTAGGTAGGAGTATAGTGTGTTGTGTCTGCAGGGAGAGCAGGGGCTCAACTTGAGCCACAGTTGGAGGCCCCCCTAAATGAGGAGATGCCACTGCTGCCACCACCTGAAGAGTCGCCCCTGTCTCCACCACCTGAAGAATCACCTACGTCCCCACCACCTGAGGCTTCACGCCTGTCCCCACCACCTGAGGAATCACCTGCATCTCCACTACCTGAGGTGTCACGCCTGTCCCCACCACCTGAGGAATCACCCCTTTCCCCGCCACCGGAGGAGTCTCCTCTGTCTCCCCCACCTGAATCATCACCTTTTTCTCCACTGGAGGAGTCGCCCTTCTCTCCACCAGAAGAGTCACCCCCATCTCCCTCTCTTGAGACGCCCCTGTCCCCACCACCGGAAGCATCACCCCTGTCTCCACCATTGGAAGAGTCTCCTCTGTCCCCGCCACCTGAGGAATTGCCCAGTTCTCCACCGCCTGAAGCATCTCGCCTGTCTCCACCACCTGAAGAGTCACCCATGTCCCCTCCACCTGAAGAGTCACCCACATCTCCACCACCAGAGGCGTCTTGTTTGTTCCCACCATTTGAAGAGTCTCCCCTGTCTCCTCCACCTGAGGAATCTCCCCTGTCTCCACCTCCTGAGGCATCGCGCCTGTCCCCGCCCCCTGAGGACTCACCCATGTCTCCACCACTTGAAGACTCACCTATGTCCCCCCCACCTGAGGTGTCATGCCTATCCCCATTGCCTGAAGTATCACACTTATCCCCCCTACCTGAGGTGTCACGCCTGTCCCCACCACCTGAGGAATCTCCTCTATCTCCACCACCTGAGGAGTCTCCCACATCACCTCCACCTGAGGCTTCACGCCTGTCTCCACCACCTGAGGACTCTCCCACATCTCCACCACCTGAAGACTTGCCTGCTTCTCCACCGCCGGAGGACTCGCTCATGTCCCTGCCGCTGGAGGAATCACCCCTGTCGCCACTGCCTAAGGAGCAGCTGAGACTCTGCCCTCAGCCTGAGGAGCCCCATCTGTCCCCCCTGCCTGAGGAACCCCAACTCTGCTCCCAGTCTGAGAAGCTGCACCTGTCCCCTCAGCCTGAGGAGCCAAGACTCTGTCCCCACCCTGAGGAGATGCACCTGTCTCCTCAATCTGAGGAGCCATGCCTGTCCCCTGCGCTTGAGGAGCCGTGTCTGTCCTCCCAGCCTGAGGAACTACACTTGTCTCCTGTGCCTGAGGAACCATGCTTGTTCCCCCAGCCTGAGGAGCCACATCTGTCACCTCAGCCTGAGGAATTGCGCCTGACCCCCCAGCCTGAGGAGCCCCATTTGTCCCCTGTGCCTGAGGAGTCACGCCTGTCCCCCCAGCCTGAGGAATCACACAGGTCTCCTCAGTTTGAAGAGCCTCCTGAGGAACCAGGCCCATGCCCCGCACCTGAGGAATTGTCCTTGTTCCCCCCACCTGAGGAACCACCTTTGTCCCCCTTGCTTGGAGAGCCGGCCCTGTCTGAGCCTGGGGAACCACCTCTCTCCCCTGTACCTGAGGAGCTGCCCTTATCCCCATCGGGAGAACCATCCTTGTCACCTCAGCTGATGCCACCAGGTAAAAGGTGGGGGGGATTAGTGCCCCCTTACTCTGGGAAAATCTTAACTCTTTGTGGCACACCTAATCTAAGAGCTCCTCTTTTTTTCTTCCCCCCAGATCCTCTTCCTCCTCCACTCTCACCCATTATCCCAGCTGCGGCCCCACCAGCTCTGTCTCCTTTGGGGGAGTTAGAGTACCCCTTTGGTGCCAAAGGGGACAGTGACTCTGAGTCACCACTGGCTGCCCCCATCCTAGAGACACCCATCAGCCCTCCACCGGAAGCTAACTGCACAGACCCTGAGCCTGTGCCCCCGATGATCCTTCCTCCATCTCCAGACTCCCCAGTGGGACCTGTTTCTCCCATCCTCATGGAACCCCTTCCCCCACGGTGTTCTCCACTCCTTCAGCATCCGTTGCCGCCTCCTAACTCCCCTCCTTCCCAGTGCTCCCCACCTGCTCTGCCACTGTCTGTTCCCTCCCCTTTGAGTCCCATGGGGAAGGCAGCAGAGGTCTTAGAGGAGCCTGAGGTGCATGAGATGGAGACTGAGAAAGGGGCAGAACTCGAGTGCCCAGCCTTGGAACCCAGTCCCACCAGTCCTCTTCCCTCCCCCATGGGGGACCTTTCCTGCCCTGCCCCCAGCCCTGCCCCAGCCCTAGATGACTTCTCTGGCTTGGGAGAAGACATAGCCCCTCTGGATGTAACTGATGTTCCTGGTTCACAGCCAGAGGCTGGACAGACTCCTGGCAGTTTGGCTAGTGAACCTAAAGGTTCCCCTGTGCTCCTCGACCCCGAGGAGCTGGCCCCTGTGACCCCTATGGAGGTCTATGGCCCAGAATGCAAGCAGGCAGGGCAGGGCTCACCCTGTGAAGAACAAGAGGAGCCCCATGCACCAGTGGGCCCCATACCACCCACTCTCATCAAATCTGACATTGTTAATGAGATCTCTAATCTGAGCCAGGGTGATGCCAGTGCCAGTTTTCCTGGCTCAGAGCCCCTGCTGGGCTCTCCTGACCCTGAGGGGGGTTGTTCCCTGTCCATGGAGCTGGGGGTATCTACAGATGTTAGTCCAGCCCGAGATGAGGGCTCCCTGCGGCTCTGTACCGACTCACTGCCAGAGACTGATGACTCACTATTGTGTGATGCTGGGACAGCTATCAGCGGAGGCAAAGCTGAGGGGGACAAGGGGCGGCGGCGCAGCTCCCCAGCCCGTTCTCGAATCAAACAGGTGAGGGGCTATCCAGCCACTGTACGTGGTCAAGGTCATGCTACTGCCAGAGGTACAGTCCTGTGCCACTGATATCTTCACACTTGGTTTACTGAATCCTAGACTTGCAGAGATCCTTTAGTCAGTCTGAGTTCATCTTTTACTAAGGAGAATACTATACATAGAAGGGGCAAATGATTTCCCCAGGTTTATGGTCACTTTGTAATAGAATCAGAACCAGAAGCTTGGGTCTCTCAAGTCACTATTTTTTCTCCTTGTACCGTGTTGGCCACACTTTCTTCTTTGTAGAGGATAATGGGTCGGGGTCAGAGGCACCTACTTGTTGATATTTTGGAGCTTGACTTTTTTTCCTGCTCTGAGTGGGACTACTGGGCTTTATTACTAGTCAGACTTTGTCCATTTGTCTCCTTTTTTCCCTCCAAGCCTGTGAACCCAACACACTAGTCCTCAACACACTTGTCCTCTTCCTCTACTCAGGGTCGCAGCAGTAGCTTCCCAGGAAGACGGCGGCCTCGGGGAGGAGCACATGGAGGACGTGGGAGAGGACGGGCCCGGCTAAAATCAACAACTTCTTCCATTGAGACTCTGGTAGTAAGGAGAGGCCTCTTATCCCCCAAACATGCTTCTCATAGCCCCTTCAAAATTAAGCACCCTTGAGATGGACGTGGTGGTGCACACCTGTAATCCCAGTACTTGGGAGACTGAGACAGGAGGACTGAAGGTTCGAGGATAGCCTCAGCGAGGAGTGAGACTCTCAGCAACCTACCGAGACACTGTTTCAAAACAAAATAAAAAGGGCTGGAGGTGTAGCTTGAATGTAGAATGCCCCTGGGTTCAATCCTCAGTATCACACACACACACATATATACACACACAAAATAAGCATCCTTTATATCCTGCCAGTCCCTTGAATGCTAGTCTACCTGCCTGCTCACCTAGGGGCTGTCTAGCTAAATCTGTCCTCTGTCCACTTGGTCCCCAGGCTTGTCTGAAATCTTTGCTGAGGCCCTGTTTGGGATTTGGGGTGTTCTGCCTCCTAGTCCTAGCATCTGGCCTTCATCTTTTCTTTTTCTTTTTCTTTTTTTTTTTTTTTTTTGTGGTACTGGGGATTGAACACAGGGGCACTCTACCTCCGAGCTATACCCCCAGCCCTATTTTATTCTTTATTTTGAAACCGAGTCTCACTAAGTTGCGGAGTGCCTCACTAGGTAGCTGAGGCTGGCCGAGAACCCGGATCCTCCGGTCTCAGCCTCCCAAATGCTGGGATTACAAGCGTGCGCCACCAAGCCCGGCTTGGCCTTCATCTTTTCCAGTGGTTCACAGCTACTTCCCCAGTGCCAAAGAGGGAGACAGCTTAGTTGAGGTAGACATACCTTCCTCACATTCCACAACTCTCTGCTTATAAGGTGGCTGATATCGATAGCTCTCCCAGCAAGGAGGAGGAGGAAGAAGATGATGACACCATGCAAAATACTGTGGTTCTCTTCTCCAACACAGACAAATTTGTTCTAATGCAGGTACTATACTTGGCAGTCCCATCTTCAGCAACAAGAGCTGGCATACTGAACATTGTGTGTGTGTGTGTGTGTGTGTGTGTGTGTGTTTCGATAGGAGGGTTAGGTGAGGAAAACCAGGGACCTACTTGTGGTCAATCACATATAGCAGTGAAAAAAGCAGAAAAGGTTTTGCCCTATTGAAGCTTATAGTTCAGAGAGTTTGTATATATGTTCTCATCTGAATAATCTTTTTTTTTTTTTCCACTGTGGTACTGGTAATTGAACCAGGGATATTCTACCTTTGAGCTACACTCTCCAGCCCTATTTTATTTTATTTTTTTGTTGAGAAATGGGTGTGGTGACACATACTTGTAATCCCAGTACTTGGGAGGCTGAGACAGGAGGATCTGGGTTCTCTGCCAGCCTTAGCTACTGAGGCCCTCTGCAATTTAGTGAGACCCTGCTTCAAAATAAAGAATAAAAAATAGGTTGGGGGTAGAGCTCGGAGGTAGAATGCCCCTGGGTTCAATCCCCAGTACCAAAAAAAAGAAAAAGAAATGGGGTCTTGCTAAGTTGCTGAGGGCCTGACTAAGGTTTTGAGACTGGCTTTGAACCTGCGATCTTCCTGTCTCAGCCTCCTAAGTACTGGGATTATAGGCATGCACCACCATACCTGACTCGTCTGAATAATCTGAAAGCCGACAGACTTTTGTTACATATGTGACTCTTAACCAGTCTTTACCTGTCTTATATTCCTATAATTTCTTATCTTTACTCATGTGAGACTTTAGAAATTCAAGTTAATTAATTAGGCGAGTGAGGCATCCTAGGGAAGCGCAATTGCTATGGGTTGAGTAGGAGAGGCTGGGTTCCGTGGTGGCCCTGCGTCTTAATGTTGTGGGAATGGCTTCTGACTTCATGGCTCCCTGCTATCCTGTTGGCAGGGAGTAGGTAGAATGAGGAGACCTGGTTGGACATTCAGGTTTCTTTTTCCCCAGGACATGTGTGTGGTGTGTGGCAGCTTTGGCCGGGGGGCAGAGGGCCACCTCCTGGCCTGTTCACAGTGCTCTCAATGCTATCACCCTTATTGTGTCAACAGCAAGGTGAGTTCAGGGCCCAAGAGATATGGGCTGGGGAACAGGGTCAGTGCTTTTTTAACCCTAATCCCCACTCCTGGCCACATTACTTCCATTGCTCTGGAAGTCATTCTTCAGTCATGAGTGACTATCAGACTCTCCTTGGGGAAACTTAAGGCAGTCTTTATAGTTTGTGGTGGACCCATCATATAAATAATGATAATTTTACTGGTAGAAAACATGGTATAGTCTGGAATTAAAATATAAAATCAAAACCATAAGTACATATTCACAAAGAGAAAGCAGTGTTTTTGACCTAAGCATAATCAGTTGTTTTGGGGGTTTTAATAATATTAATTTATGACTTAATCCACTGCTAACATTTACTAATTTGTAATAGGTTCTAAATGTTCAAGAAAAACTGGGAGAAATACAATATAAATCTATGCATGGTCTTCTCTGGGGCTGGGCTAGTGGAAGATTCCTATTCCACTTGTCATAATGAGGCAAAGGTTCATTCTCTGACTGGCAGAGATCTCTGGAGCCTGTTTAAACCTTCCTGTACTCACTGGAGGTCTGGCCTGTGCTCTGGGGTTCTCCAGCCCCGCCCATATAAGTCCCCCTCCTGTCTCTCACCCTAAGGAATCCCTGTCTCTTATACCAGATCACCAAGGTTATGCTGCTAAAGGGCTGGCGTTGTGTGGAGTGTATCGTGTGTGAGGTGTGTGGCCAGGCCTCCGACCCTTCACGCCTGCTGCTCTGTGATGACTGTGACATTAGCTACCACACATACTGCCTGGACCCCCCACTGCTTACTGTGCCCAAGGGTGGCTGGAAATGCAAGTGGTAAGGAGACCTGGGATTTTATAAGGAGCCTGGGGCCTGAGAGGATAGGGCAGTTGCATCTTAGATGTTAGTGTGGATATGGTGTTGAATACATGCCAGAGGCAGCATTTAAGAAGCCAGGCTGCTTATTTGGTTCTCAGTGGGGGTGCTTCTTGGTGCCTTGGGTAAATTAGATGCTGAGGGTCTATCTTTCTGTCCCTGCCAGGTGTGTGTCCTGTATGCAGTGTGGGGCCGCCTCCCCTGGCTTCCACTGTGAATGGCAGAATAGTTATACACATTGTGGGCCCTGTGCCAGCCTGGTGACCTGCCCTATCTGTCATGCTCCATATGTGGAAGAGGATTTGCTAATCCAGTGCCGCCATTGTGAACGGTGAGAGCATCCCTTTCCCCGTATGTGGGCCTACTTCCCTGGTGTCGCCTGGCATTGCCTGCATTCTCATCACCACCACCCCCTCCCCCCTGCCCTGCCCTGCCCTGCCCTGTCTCTGTTCTCCCAGGTGGATGCATGCTGGCTGCGAGAGCCTCTTCACAGAGGATGATGTGGAACAGGCAGCTGATGAAGGCTTTGACTGTGTCTCCTGCCAGCCCTACGTGGTAAAGCCTGTGGGTGAGTATCAGGTGCTGGGGCAAGGAGGAGACAAGGTAAGGGTGGCTTGCTTTAGGATAGCTCACCAAGCTGCCTTGATTTGTCCTTCCCTCCACAGCACCTGTTGCCCCTCCAGAGTTAGTGCCTATGAAAGTGAAGGAGCCAGGTGAGTCACAGAAATTTTGCATGCCAAAGCCAGACTACCCTTAAGACACTATATAGTCTAGCTCCAATCCCCCAGATTTATTTCATTTTAAGAGTATGAAACTAGACCCAGGGAGGTTGAATGGCCTGCCCAAGGTCACCTAGTAACTTAATAGCAAAGTTATGACTAGAACTGAGGCCTCCAGTTTCTTGTACTGTTCTTCTCACCGGCAACATGGCCTCTTCACTGCCAGAATTTCATCTCCAGAGAGAACAACTCTTTCTTCCTCAGTGAAGGGGACTGAGGTCATCTCCTCTATCATGACATGGATACTACTGCCATTTGGGTCACTGTGTGCCAGCATATAGCAAGTAGGGACCCTTGTAGTCCCTGACAGCTATGGAATCTATTTGGTGAACCTAGGGTTAATCCTAAGCAAAGTCAGGCTTCTGCAGTATCTGTCCCCTCTCTAAATCCCCCAGGTCACTGATGGAGAACTCAGGCCTCAACCAGTACCCTTGGCAGCTTGTTTTCCCCAGCCTTCAGACCCAAGCCTGGGCTTTCTTTTCCCTCAGCTTGGGATATTGGTTGAAACTTGGGAGTTCTGTTTTCCCTGGCGCTGATGTCCACGGGTCACATGCTCTTCCCGCTTGTACAGAGCCCCAGTACTTCCGCTTCGAGGGTGTGTGGCTGACAGAAACTGGCATGGCTGTGCTGCGCAACCTGACCATGTCGCCACTGCACAAGCGGCGCCAGCGGCGAGGACGGCCGGGCCTCCCAGGCGAGGCAGGGCTGGAGGGTTCCGAACCCTCTGATGCCCTCGGCCCTGATGATAAGAAGGATGGGGACCTGGACACCGAAGAGCTGCTTAAGGGTGAAGGTTGGCTTGGGAAATCCCAGGGAGTGACAGTATAGGGGAGTACATACGGGAGTTGGGATATTGGGTGAGGGCCACTCTCAGCCACCCTCTAGCACGGTTGTTCTTCAGGTGGCACTGTGGCAAGGTACTGGGCTCTGAGGCAGGATAACAAGAGTAATAGGGCTCATGCCTCTCTGATCTGCCTCCATCTCTTCTGTCACCATATGCAGGTAGTGTGGAGCACATGGAGTGTGAAGTTAAACTGGAGGGCCCCACCAGCCCTGACATGGAGCCTGGCAAAGAGGAGACCGAAGAAAGCAAAAAACGCAAGCGCAAACCCTACCGACCTGGTAAAGTCCTGGGATGAAGGGGTAGGGTGGTGAAGGCAGCAGCTTACCAGGTCCACAGTAACTTCTCATCCTCAACTTCACTTCCTCCTAGGCATTGGTGGTTTCATGGTGCGACAGCGGAAATCTCACACACGCGTGAAAAAGGGGCCTGCTGCACAAGCGGAGGTGTTGAGTGGGGATGGGCAGCCCGACGAGGGTGAGACGGGTGAGGGCACCAGTGGGGCCTGGGAGAAGGTGGGGGTCACGGCACCCACAGGACAATATCAGGGACACCTGCGATGGGGACTCACTGCAGGGGCCAAGAGGGTGGCAGACCTAGCTGGTGTTAGGGGAGAGAGTAGACAGAAAGCGTCAGTTAGCTAGGTTGAGCACAGCATGTCAGTGCCCCCAGAGAGCCTGAGCCTCACATTCTGTCCACAGTGATGCCTGTTGATCTGCCTGCAGAAGGCTCTATGGAACAGAGCCTTGCAGATGGGGATGAGAAAAAGAAGCAGCAACGGCGAGGGCGCAAGAAGAGCAAACTAGAGGACATGTTCCCTGCTTATCTGCAGGTGGGTTTCTGTTTCTGAGGAGTGAAGGAGGTATCTGTACCCACAGGACATCAAGAAGCTGTTTCTCTTGACTTCTCCCACAGGAAGCCTTCTTTGGGAAGGAGCTGCTAGACCTGAGCCGGAAGGCCCTTTTTGCAGTTGGGGTGGGCCGGCCAAACTTTGGACTAGGAACCCCAAAAGCCCGGGGGGATGGAGGCTCAGATAGGAAGGAGCTCCCCACCTCGCAGAAAGGTTAGTTAATGGGAGAGAAATGGTTTAATGGGATCCAACTTGCCTTTTGCCTAGGAACTGGCAAGGGTGTCTGCTGGAGGAAGGGTATTCTCCAGGAATTAAGGGTGGGTCAAGGTCCCTGGCTTGTGGAATTGGGGACCCATTCTGGGCATCAGATGTAGGGCATCTCTGATTAGAGTGGGGACTATTGCTTGTAGGAGATGATGGTCCAGATGTTGCAGATGAAGAATCTCGTGGCCCTGAGGGCATGGCTGATACACCAGGTAAGGGCTGCTACAGGGACTCTTTGTCCTCTCTCTCTCTCTTTTTTTTTTTTTTTTTTTTGTGGTACTGGGGATTGAACCCAGGGGCATTCTACCTCTGAGCTATACCTCTAGGCCTATTTTATTTATTTTGAAACAGGGTCTTACTAGGTTGATGAGAATCTCACTAATTGGTGAGGCTCTCCTCGAATCTGTGATCCTCCTGTCTCAGCCTCCCAAATACTTGTATTACAAGTGTGTGCCACCATGCTTGGTAATTCTGTCCTCTCTTGGCTTTGCTTCTATCAAATGGCTATGCCCTTGAGTACTTTAAGGGTTGAGGGCTGGAAATTGTTCCATGCCACTCTGTGGTTCAGGGTAGCCAGTGGGATACCTCCATACCTCCATGGCCTTGGCTGATGGGTTTCTTGTAATTGCAGGACCTGAGGAGAGGGCTGTAAAGGCATCCCCGGTGCCCAGTGATCCTGAGAAGCCAGGCACTCCAGGTGAAGGGATGCTTAGCTCTGACTTAGACAGGATTCCCACAGAAGGTAAGGCATATAAGGGTCTTCTCTGTATATTTTCCCATTGGTGCTCCATGGGAAAAGGAGAAGTCCTACTGTGGGAAGGACTGGTGGGACGCCCTGGGCACCCTCTCTGGCCATGACCATGTGTAGACCCGTGGTATCACCCAAAACTCCCAGTCTTCCTCAGCAGTATTCTCACTCTCCCACAGAACTGCCCAAGATGGAGTCCAAGGACCTGCAGCAGCTCTTCAAGGATGTCCTGGGTTCTGAACGAGAGCAGAATCTGGGCTGTGGAACCCCCAGCCTAGAAGGCAGCCGTACACCGCTGCAGAGGCCCTTTCTCCAAGGTAATGTGGAGGGTGAAGTCATTCAAAGACTGCCACAGCCAAGCTTATCCTCAGGGTAAGGCAGTTGCTCCCTTTTCTCTAATTCTGTTCCTCTCATAGGTGGACTCCCTTTGGGGAATCTCCCCTCCAGCAGCCCAATGGACTCCTACCCGGGCCTCTGCCAGTCCCCATTCTTGGATTCTAGGTTGGTATCTATGCTTAACTTCTGTGGGCAGTCTCTGTTGTCCTTTCCCTCCAACTGGGTCCATACCTTGCCTTCCGTTGATTCCTGGGCCACTGTAGCAATATTTCCCCTCGCCTCCCACACTCTTGTTAATGGCTCTCCCTGTTGGGGCAGGGCAATGGCTTGGGGCTCTGGGCAGTTTGTCAGGGGTGGGTCTTGGCACTGCTGCCCCCTGTGACTCTCTGCCCCTGCGCCCCAGGGAGCGCGGGGGCTTCTTTAGCCCAGAACCCGGTGAGCCAGACAGCCCTTGGACAGGCTCAGGGGGCACCACACCCTCCACCCCCACCACCCCCACCACAGAGGGTGAGGGCGACGGGCTCTCCTATAACCAGCGGAGTCTGCAGCGCTGGGAGAAAGATGAGGAGTTGGGCCAGCTCTCCACCATCTCACCTGTGCTCTATGCCAACATTAACTTTCCTAATCTCAAGCAAGATTACCCAGGTACCTATGGAGTGAGGGCAAGGGCAGGTGGAGGGGTCACCTGCCATTCTTCTCTGACCCAATTTCTCTGCCCTCCAGATTGGTCTAGCCGTTGCAAACAAATCATGAAGCTCTGGAGAAAGGTTCCAGCTGCTGACAAAGCCCCCTACCTGGTGAGACAGAAAGGAGCATGGGCCAGCCTGGGAATTGAGGTGGAGGGAGGTATCTCTGGGATAGTCACCACAGGTCTTTCCATCCCCCACCCCTAAAGCAACTGGGCCAGGAGGGATCAGCTTCTGGATAGGGAGTGTGAGTGATATTACAAGGGATGGGGGATGGGCTTGAGACCGAGTGCTAGGCCCTATGTTTTGTGTCCCTCAGCAAAAGGCCAAAGATAACCGGGCAGCTCACCGCATCAACAAGGTGCAGAAGGTGAGTGGGGGTTGGGCCAAGTCAAGTCATCAAAGTCTCATAGGGGGGTGGCTCCTCTAGGGTGGGGGACTTGGGGCCTGCTTGCAGCAGCCTGACTGCTCTGTGCCTGGTCTCTCCTTGTAGCAGGCTGAAAGCCAGATCAACAAGCAGACCAAGGTGGGCGACGTAGCCCGTAAGACTGATCGACCGGCCCTCCATCTCCGTATTCCCCCCCAGCCAGGGGCACTGGGCAGTCCGCCCCCCGCTGCGGCCCCCACCATTTTCATTGGCAGTCCCACTACCCCCGCTGGCTTGTCTACCTCTGCGGACGGGTTCCTGAAGCCACCAGCGGGCACAGTGCCCGGCCCCGACTCACCCGGTGAGCTCTTCCTCAAGCTCCCGCCCCAGGTGCCCGCCCAAGTGCCTTCGCAGGACCCCTTTGGACTGGCCCCCGCCTACGCCCTGGAGCCCCGCTTCCCTGCGGCACCACCCACCTATACCCCCTATCCAAGTCCGACTGGGGCTCCTGCTCAGCCCCCAATGTTGGGCGCCTCATCTCGTCCTGGGACTGGCCAGCCAGGAGAATTCCATACGACGCCACCGGGCACTCCGAGACACCAGCCCTCCACACCTGATCCCTTCCTCAAACCCCGCTGCCCCTCACTGGACAACCTGGCTGTGCCTGAGAGCCCAGGGGTAGTGGGAGGCAAGGCTTCTGAGCCTCTGCTCTCGCCTCCACCTTTTGGAGAGTCCCGGAAGGCCCTAGAGGTGAAGAAGGAAGAACTTGGGGCATCTTCTCCTAGCTATGGGCCCCCAAACCTGGGCTTTGTTGACTCACCCTCCTCAGGCCCCCAACTGGGTGGCATGGAGTTGAAGGCACCTGATGTCTTCAAAGCCCCTCTGACCCCTCGGGCATCTCAGGTAGAGCCCCAGAGCCCAGGCCTGGGCCTGCGGCCCCAGGAGCCACCTCCTGCCCAGGCTTTGGCCCCTTCTCCTCCCAGCCACCCAGACATCTTTCGTCCTGGCCCCTACCCTGACCCCTATGCCCAGCCCCCATTGACTCCTCGGCCCCAGCCTGCACCCCCTGAGAGCTGCTGTGCCCTGCCGCCTCGCTCACTGCCCTCTGACCCTTTCTCCCGAGTGCCTGCCAGTCCTCAGTCCCAGTCCAGCTCCCAGTCCCCATTGACCCCCCGTCCTTTGTCTGCTGAGGCTTTTTGCCCATCCCCTGTTACCCCTCGCTTTCAGTCCCCTGACCCTTATTCTCGCCCACCCTCACGCCCTCAGTCCCGTGACCCATTTGCCCCATTGCATAAGCCACCCCGACCCCAGCCTCCTGAAGTTGCCTTTAAGGCTGGGCCTCTAGCCCACACTCCACTGGGGGCTGGGGGCTTCCCTGCAGCCCTGCCATCAGGGCCAGCAGGTGAGCTCCATGCCAAGGTCCCAAGTGGACAGCCCCCAAATTTTGCCCGCTCCCCTGGGACAGGCGCCTTTGTGGGCACCCCCTCTCCCATGCGTTTCACTTTCCCTCAGGCGATAGGGGAGCCTTCCTTGAAGGCCCCTGTCCCTCAGCCTGGTCTCCCTCCACCCCATGGGATCAACAGCCATTTTGGGCCTGGCCCCACCTTGGGCAAGCCTCAAAGCACAAACTACACAGTAGCCACGGGGAACTTCCACCCATCGGGCAGCCCCCTGGGGCCCAACAGTGGGTCCACAGGAGAGGGCTATGGGCTGTCCCCACTACGCCCGGCATCAGTTCTGCCTCCTCCTGCACCCGACGGATCCCTCCCCTACCTGTCCCATGGAGCATCACAGCGGGCAGGCATCACCTCTCCAGTCGAAAAGCGGGAAGATCCAGGGTCTACAATGAGTAGTTCTTTGGCAGCACCTGAACTCCCAGGTACTCAGGACCCAGGCATGTCTAGCCTCAGCCAGACAGAGCTAGAGAAGCAACGACAGGTGAGTGGACACACTGGAACTGAGCTTTCTCCCATACCTCTGCTGTCACTGTGCAGCCCCATAATTGGAATGGAATGGGTTTACTCTTCATTTTCTGCACAGCGCCAGCGACTACGGGAGCTGCTGATTCGGCAGCAGATCCAGCGCAACACCCTGCGGCAGGAGAAGGAAACAGCTGCAGCAGCTGCAGGTGCAGTGGGGCCTCCGGGCAGCTGGGGTGCTGAGCCCAGCAGCCCTGCCTTTGAGCAGCTTAGTCGAGGCCAGACTCCCTTCGCAGGGACCCAGGTAAATAGAGTGGCAAGGGGTGGTAGGGTCAGGATGCTGAAAGTGGCTGTACTTACTTCTCATCTAATTCTCTCTTCTAGGACAAGAGCAGCCTCGTGGGGTTAACCCCAGGCAAGCTAGGTGGCCCCATCCTAGGGCCAGGGGCCTTCCCCAATGATGACCGACTGTCCCGGCCACCTCCACCAGCCACACCTTCTACTATGGATATGAATAGCAGGTGAGACTCCAGGTGGTTCACAGGGGGTAAGCCAAGGGGACAGATTTTGCCACCATTGTATATGATCCCTCTGATTTTCCTTTTTTCTTTTTTTTTTTTGCGATACTGGGGATCAAACCCAGGGGCATTCTACCTCCGAGTTACACCCCCAGCCCTATTTTTTTTATTCTTTATTTTGAAACAGGGTCTCACTAAGTTGTGGAGGGCCTAAGTAGCTGAGGCTGGCCTCAAACCTGGATCCTCCTGTCTCAGCCTCCCAAGTAGTGGGATTTTGAGCGTGTGCCACCACACCTGGCTCCTAATTTTCCTTTTCTCAGTAATCCTTTCCAGTCTGTCTTACTCTTCTTCATTCCTTCCTTCTCCCTGCTTTTTAAAATTTTCTTGGTACTGGGGATTGAACTTGGGCATTCTACCTCCAACTTACAATCTGAGCCATACATTTTATTCTTTATTTTGAAATAGTATATCACTAAGTCGCAGAGGGCCTCCCTGAGTAGCTGAGGCTGTCTGCAAACCTGCGATCCTCTTGTCTCAGCCTCTCAAGTACTGGGATTACAAGCATGCACCACCACGCCCAGCCTGTTTTATTTATTTATTTATTTATTTATTTATTTATTTATTTATTTATTTTTTGCGGTACTGGGGATTGAACTCAGGGGCATTCTACCTCCGAGCTACACCCACAGCCCTACTTTTTATTCTTTATTTTGAAACCGAGTCTCACTAAGTTGCAGAGTGCCTCACTAGGTAGCTGAGGCTGGCCGCGAACCCGGATCCTCCGGTCTCAGCCTCCCGAATGCTGGGATTACAAGCGTGTGCCACCACACCCGACTACCTATTTGTTTTTGAAACAGGGTCTCACTAGGTTGATGAGAGCCTCATTACTTGCTGAGGCTGTCCTCAAACCTGCGATCCTCCTGTCTCAGTCTCCCAAATACTGAGATTACAAGTGTGTGCCACCATGTCAGCTCCCTCACTGCTTTAATTCTGTTTTTCCTCACTGTGCTAAGCCCTGTTCCAGCTCTCCATTCTGATTGCATCTCACTGACTATTGCATATTCTTCCAGGCAATTGGTAGGAGGCTCCCAGGCTTTCTATCAGCGAGCGCCCTATCCTGGGTCCCTGCCCTTACAACAGCAACAGCAGCAGCAACTGTGGCAACAGCAGCAGCAGCAGCAGCAACAGACAACAGCAGCAACCTCCATGCGACTTGCCATGTCTACTCGCTTTCCATCAACTCCTGAACTTGGCCGCCAAGCACTAGGTTCCCCCTTGGCAGGAATTGCCACCCGCCTGCCAGTCCCTGCTGAGCCAGTGCCTGGTCCAGCTGGTCCTGCCCAGTTCATTGAGTTGCGGCACAATGTGCAGAAAGGACTAGGACCTGGAGGGGCTCCATTTCCTGGTCAAGGTCCTCCTCAGAGGCCCCGTTTTTATCCTGTAAGTGAGGACCCCCACCGACTTGCTCCTGAAGGGCTTCGGGGCTTGGCGGTATCAGGCCTTCCCCCACAGAAACCCTCAGCTCCACCAGCCCCTGAATTGAATAACAACCTCCATCCGACACCCCATACCAAGGGTCCTGTCTTGCCAGCTGGCTTAGAGCTGGTCAGCCGACCCCCCTCGAGCACTGAACTTGGCCGCCCCCCTCCTCTGTCTCTGGAAGCTGGGAAGTTACCCTGTGAGGATTCTGAGCTGGATGATGACTTTGATGCCCATAAAGCCTTAGAGGATGATGAAGAGCTTGCTCACCTGGGTCTGGGTGTGGACGTGGCCAAGGGTGATGATGAGCTGGGCACCTTGGAAAACCTGGAGACCAATGATCCTCACCTAGATGACCTACTCAATGGAGATGAGTTTGACCTACTGGCATATACTGATCCTGAGCTGGACACAGGGGACAAGAAGGACATCTTTAATGAGCACCTACGTCTGGTGGAGTCAGCAAATGAAAAGGCTGAGCGGGAGGCCCTGCTCCGGGGGGTTGAGCCAGGACCCTTGGGCCCTGAGGATCGCCCTCCTGCTGCTGATGCATCAGAGTCTCGCCTGGCATCAGTGCTCCCTGAGGTGAAGCCTAAGGTGGAAGAGGGTGGGCGTCACCCTTCCCCTTGCCAGTTCACCATTACTGCCCCCAAAGTAGAGCCAGCACCTGCTGCCACTTCCCTTGGTCTAGGGCTGAAGCCAGGACAGAGCATGATGGGTAGTCGGGACACCCGGATGGGCCCAGGACCATTTTCCAACAGTGGACATACAACCGAAAAGGGCCCCTTTGGGGCCACTGGAGGACCACCAGCTCACCTGCTGACTCCTAGCCCACTGAGTGGTCCAGGAGGATCCTCCCTGCTGGAAAAGTTTGAGCTAGAGAGTGGGGCCCTGACTTTGCCTGGTGGACATACAGCATCTGGGGATGAGCTGGACAAGATGGAGAGCTCACTGGTAGCCAGTGAGTTGCCTCTGCTCATTGAGGACCTGTTGGAGCATGAGAAAAAGGAGCTACAGAAGAAGCAGCAGCTTTCAGTGCAGCTGCAGCCTGCGCAACAGCAGCAGCAGCAACAGCAGCAACAACATTCCCTAATGCCCACACCAGGCCCTGCTCAGGCTATGCCTTTGCCACATGAGGGCTCTTCTACTTTGACTGGACCCCAACAGCAGCTTGCCCTGGGTCTTGGAGCTGCCCGACAACCAGGCTTGGGCCAACCACTGATGCCCACCCAGCCACCAGCTCATGCCCTCCAGCAGCGCCTGGCCTCATCCATGGCCATGGTCTCCAACCAAGGGCATATGCTAAGTGGGCAGCATGGGGGGCAGGCAGGCTTGGTGCCCCAGCAGAACCCACAACCAGTGCTAGCACAGAAGCCTATGGGCACAATGCCACCTTCCATGTGCATGAAGCCCCAGCAGCTGGCGATGCAGCAGCAACTGGCTAACAGCTTCTTCCCGGATACAGGTAACCTTAGCTTCTGGTGTGGTTGAGTTACTTAGGGGTGATCATTGTTATCACCAAATGGGTGCTGAGGCTCACGACCTAAGATAAGCCCTAGTTAAGGGAGATTGGACATAGAGCTTTGGCTAAATACTAGTGGTGTAAGCAGAAGCACTGTAGCTTTTAAGAAGAGAGGGAGTAGTTCTTCAGATGTCTGAAAGAATTAATGCATGAATGAAGACTGATTAGCAAGTCTTCTCACTAATTCAGTGTTGGAGAGAAGTGATTCAACAAAAAGAAGTCCAGGTAAGTGAAAAGATTGAGTGAGGCTCTCGTGGCAGGAAAATGTATGGGGTATGTGGAGAACAATGAGTGAAGCAGTAGATGTGAGTGGGTGCTACTGTAATTTTAGAGAGATAAGAAGAGGGGCAATATAGAGGAAAACCTCAACTTACAACAGCATTTACTGAGCAATTACTATTTGCTAAGCAGTATGTTAAATGCTTTACACTCATTGTCTAATTTCATCATAATAATCTCATTAAATAGGAACTATTGGCTGGGTGTGGTGGCACACACTTGTACTCCCAGCATTTGGGAGGCTGAGACCGGAGGATCCAGGTTCGCGGCCAGCCTCAGCTACCTAGTGAGGCCCTCCGCAACTTAGTGAGACCCTGTTTCAAAATAAAGAATAAAAAATAGGGTTGGGGGTATAGCTCGGAGGTAGAATGTCCCTGAGTTCAATCCTCAGTACCGCAAAAAAAAAAAAACCAGTAAAGAATAAAAAATGGGGCTGGAGGTATAGCTTGGAGGTAGAATGCCCCTGAGTTCAATCCCCAGCAAAAAAACCCCCAAAAAACAAAAAACTATTGTCTTTGGTTACAGAAGAGGAAACTAAAGTAACTTGTCTGCTGGGTATAGTGGCACATGCCTGTAATCCTAGTACGGGGGAGGCTGAGACAGGAAGATTGCATGTTTCAGGCCAGCCTCAGCAATTTAGCAAGACCCTGTTTCTAAATAACAAATAAAAGGGCTGAGGATGTAATTTGAAGGTAGAATGCCTCTGGGTTCAATCTCCAGGAAAAAAAAAAAAAAAAAAAAAAAACTTGTCCAAGATTACACAGCAACTAGCAGAGCTAGATCCGAACTCTGGCACTCTTCAACTGCCTCAGAATTCCAGGAGAATGAGTTTGATTAGTCGTTAGAAAGCAAGGAGTCAAGCCGGGCGTGGTGGTGCATGATTATAATCCCAGCATTTGAGAGGCTGAGACCGGAGGACCTGGGTTCGCGGCCAGCCTCAGCTACCTAGTGAGGCACTCGCAGCTTAGTGAGACTCTGTTTCAAAGTAAAGAATAAAAAATAGGGCTGGGGTATAGCTTGGAGGTAGAATGCCCCGAGTTCAGTCCCCAGTACCGAAAAAAAAAAGGAGTCATTTCAGTTTTCTAAGCAGTAGTGATATATGCAAATGTGAGGGGTGGTTTGTTTTTGTGGTACTGGTGATTGAACCCAAGGCCTCATAAATGCTAGGATAGTGCTCTACCACAGAACTACACCTCCAGACTTTTTTATTTTTATTTTTATTTTGGTAATTACAAGTATGTGCCACGATGCCCAGCTGGAAGATTTGAGTGTTTGGTGGTTGCTTATTTCTCTTGTTTTCACCTAGCGTCCTGGACTGGCAGAACACTGGGTTATAGGTGATGCTTTTTTGTATCCCAAACCATGCTTAGCATCTAGGGTTTTGCCTGCCACTGTGTCCACATCTTGGGTTCTTGAGCTATGCTAGTTGCACTAAGAACACTATTTTGGAGAGTACTTTTCAGGTTATAAAGTATACCCATATTCTTAGCCAGGCGTGGTGGCGCACGCTTGTAATCCCAGCATTCGGGAGGCTGAGACCAGAGGATCCGGGTTCGAGGCCAGCCTTGGCTACCTAGTGAGGCACTCCGCAACTTAGTGAGACTCGGTTTCAAAATAAAGAATAAAAAATAGGAGCCGGGCGTGGTGGCGCACGCTTGTAATCCCAGCATTCGGGAGGCTGAGACCGGAGGATCCGGGTTCGAGGCCAGCCTCAGCTACCTAGTGAGGCACTCCGCAACTTAGTGAGACCCGGTTTCAAAATAAAGAATAAAAAATAGGGCTGGGGGTGTAGCTCGGAGGTAGAACGCCCCTGAGTTCAATCCCCAGTACCGCAAAAAAAAAAAAAAAAAAAAAAAAAAAAAAAAAAAAAAAAAAAAGAATAAAAAATAGGGCTGGGGGTGTAGCTCAGAGGTAGAATGCCCCTGAGTTCAATCCCCAGTACCGAAAAAATAAATAAATAAATAAATTAAATAAAGTATACCCATATTCTTGTTACATGTGATCTTTTCCTGCTCCATGAGGTAAACACAATAGGGATCATGATCTCTATCAAACAGGTAAACTGAGGCTTGGAGAGGTGAAGTGACATTGATTTGCTGACTCAACAAATATTTATTGAAAGCCAGGCATGGTGGCACATGCCTATAATCCCAGTACTTATGGGGCTGATACAGGAGGATCACAGGTTTGAAGACAGCCTCAGCAACTTAGCAAGACCCTCAGCAAATTAGTGAGACCCTGTTTCAAAAAAAGGGAGGGGGCTTAAGATGTAGCTTGGAGATCTACAGTGGCCCTGGATTCAATCCCCAGTATCATAAATAAATAAAGTGCGAGTAAAAGTAGGACCATATGTTACTAGGCCACCTGGTTCCTATCTCAGTGGTCTTTCTGTCTAGCTATGCCCTGGTTCTTCATGGGTTAGTGGAGGTCAGGGTGTTAGAACAAACAGCAATCATACCATGGAGCACTTTTTTTAGGTGTGGAAGGAGGTACTGGGGATCGAACCCAGGGACATTCTACCTCTGAGCCACACCCCAGCCCTATTTTATATTTTTATTTGGAAATAGGGTCTCACTAAGTTGCTGAGGCTGCCCCCTCCTATCTCAGCCTCCCAACTACTGGGATTACAGGTGTACACCACTGTGCCTGGCTATACAATGGAGCATTGACCTCAAAATGTAGCTCATTTAGCTCTTTCCTTTCCAGACCTGGACAAATTTGCTGCAGAAGATATTATTGATCCCATTGCAAAGGCCAAGATGGTAGCTTTGAAAGGCATCAAGAAAGTGATGGCTCAGGGCAGCATTGGGGTGGCACCTGGTATGAATAGGTAAGACTTGGGGCTGGGGTGGGGCTGGCCCTTTTCTTTCCCAGTCATACCCCTTCCCTTCTTGCCCTTCCCCTCTTACTTGTCCCACTTTGCCTTTCAACTTTGCTTTCACCATCCAACACTTAATCCTCTATTCTTTGACGGACTCCAGGCAGCAAGTGTCCCTGCTAGCTCAGAGGCTCTCTGGAGGACCCAGTGGTGATATGCAGAACCATGTGGTACCTGGGAGTGGCCAGGTAAGTTGTGTATGGGGTGTAGGAACTTGTGTGCTATGCCATTGGGCCACCTTTCTTAGGGCCCAGCAAGGAACAGTGACCTTTTAGCAGTCTCTCTCATCACAGGAGCGGAATGCCAGTGACCCCTCCCAACCTCGTCCCAACCCACCTACTTTTGCCCAGGGAGTGATCAGTGAGTATGGGGCATAGTAGGAGGGTACAAAGAAGTGGTTAGGGACCTACAAAGGAGGAGGGATTACCATCATCATTTTGTAGGTCCTGATATCCTGCTTCCTCTCATAGATGAGGCTGATCAGCGGCAATATGAGGAGTGGCTGTTCCATACCCAGCAGCTCCTACAGATGCAGCTGAAGGTGCTAGAGGAGCAGATTGGTGTGCACCGCAAGTCCCGGAAGGCTCTGTGTGCTAAACAGCGCACTGCCAAAAAAGCTGGCCGTGAGTTCCCAGAAGCTGATGCTGAGAAACTCAAGCTGGTTACAGAGCAGCAGAGCAAGATTCAGAAACAGCTGGATCAGGTGAGGAAAGCAAACCTCAACCTATCACCCAGAAGCCAGGGACAAGGGATAGTATGGGTGGGAAGGCTTCAGCCTGACCTCTCCTACTCTCCCGTGTTAGGTCCGGAAACAGCAGAAGGAGCATACTAATCTCATGGCAGAATATCGAAACAAGCAGCAGCAGCAGCAGCAGCAGCAGCAGCAGCAGCAGCAGCAACAACAGCAGCACTCAGCCGTGCTGGCTCTCAGCCCTTCTCAGAGTCCCCGGCTACTCACCAAGCTCCCTGGCCAGCTGCTCCCTGGCCATGGGCTGCAGCCACCACAGGGGCCCCCGGGGGGGCAAGCTGGAGGTCTTCGCCTGCCCCCTGGGGGCATGGCACTACCTGGACAGCCCGGTGGCCCCTTCCTCAACACTGCCCTGGCCCAGCAGCAGCAACAGCAGCATTCTGGTGGGGCTGGATCCTTGGCTGGCCCTTCAGGGGGCTTCTTCCCTGGCAACCTTGCTCTCCGAAGCCTTGGACCTGACTCAAGGCTTTTACAGGAAAGGCAGCTGCAGCAGCAACGCATGCAGCTGGCCCAGAAACTGCAACAACAGCAGCAGCAGCAGCAGCAGCACCTCCTTGGACAGGTGGCAATCCAGCAGCAGCAGCAGCAGCAGCAGCAGCAGGGGCCTGGGGTACAGACGAACCAGACTCTGGGTCCCAAACCCCAGGGTCTTTTGCCTCCTAGCAGCCACCAGGGCCTCCTGGCCCAGCAGTTGTCCCCCCAACCATCCCAGGGGTCCCAGGGCATGCTGGGTTCTGCCCAGGTGGCAGTGTTGCAGCAGCAGCAGCAGCACCCTGGAGCTTTGGGCCCTCAGGGCCCTCATAGACAGGTGCTTATGACCCAGTCCCGGGTGCTGAGTTCCCCCCAGCTGGCACAGCAGGGTCATGGCCTTATGGGACACCGGCTGGTCACAGCGCAGCAACAGCAACAGCACCAACAGCAGGGATCCATGGCAGGGCTTTCCCATCTTCAGCAGGGCCTAATATCACACAGTGGGCAACCCAAACTCAGCACTCAGCCCCTGGGCTCCTTACAGCAGCAACAGCTGCAGCAGCAACAACAGCAGCAGCTACAACAGCAACAGCTTCAACAACAGCAGCATCAGCAGCTTCAACAGCAGCAGCAGCTTCAGCAACAGCTTCAGCAACAGCAGCAGCAGCAGCAGCTTCAACAGCAGCAGCAGCAACAGCTTCAGCAACAGCAGCAGCTTCAACAGCAGCAGCAGCTTCAGCAACAGCAGCAGCTTCAGCAACAGCAGCAGCTTCAACAACTGCAACAGCAGCAACAGCAGCAACAACAGCAGCAGATGAACCTCTTGAATCAGAGTCGAACTTTATTATCTCCTCAGCAACAACAGCAACAGCAGGTGACACTTGGTCCTGGCATGCCAGCCAAGCCTCTTCAACATTTTTCTAGCCCTGGAGCCTTGGGTCCAACCCTCCAGGTCCTGACGGGCAAGGAACAAAATATTGTAGAGACGGCTCTTTCTTCAGAGGTCACTGAGGGGCCCTCAACACACCAGGGAGGGCCATTAGCAATAGGGACTACGCCTGAATCGATGACTGCTGAACCCGGGGAGGTAAAGCCCTCCCTTTCTGGGGATTCGCAACTCCTGCTGGTTCAGCCCCAGGCCCAGCCTCAGCCCAACTCTCAGCAGCTGCAGCCACCTCTCAGACCCCTAGGACAACCACAGCAGCAAGTTAACTTGCTTCACACAGCAGGTGTAGGAAGCCATGGGCAGCTAGGCAACGGATCATCATCTGAGGCCTCATCTTTGCCCCACCTATTGGCCCAACCCTCTGTTTCCTTAGGGGAGCAGGCTGGGCCCATGAATCAGAACCTTCTGGGCCTCCAGCAGCCTCTTGGGCTAGAGCGACCCATGCAAAATAGTACAGGGTCACAGCCTCCCAAACCAGGACCTGGCCTCCAGTCTGGGCAGGGTCTGCCTGGGGTTGGAGTCATGCCTACAATGGGTCAGCTTCGAGCACAGCTCCAAGGAGTCCTGGCCAAAAACCCACAGCTGCGGCATTTGAGTCCTCAGCAGCAGCAGCAACTTCAGGCACTCCTCATGCAGCGGCAGCTGCAGCAGAATCAGGCAATACGTCAGACTCCACCCTACCAGGAGCCTGGAACCCAGTCCTCTCCCCTCCAGGGCCTCCTGGGCTGCCAACCTCAAACTGGGGGCTTCCCTGGGTCTCAGACAGGCCCTCTCCAGGAGCTAGGGGCAGGGCCTCGACCTCAGGGCCCACCCCGGCTCCCTGCCCCACAAGGAGCCTTATCCACAGGACCAGTCCTTGGCCCTGTTCATCCCACACCTCCACCATCCAGCCCCCAAGAGCCAAAGAGACCTTCATCACAATTACCTTCCCCCAGCACCCAGCTCACCCCTTCCCATCCAGGGACTCCAAAGCCCCAGGGGCCAACCTCAGAGATTCCTCCTGGGAGGGTCTCACCTGCTGCTGCCCAGCTTGCGGATACTTTCTTTGGCAAGGGGCTGGGACCTTGGGACCCCCCAGACAACCTAGCAGAAGCCCAGAAGCCAGAGCAAAGCAGCCTGGTACCTGGGCATTTGGATCAGGTGAATGGACAGGTGGTGCCTGAGCCACCCCAACTCAGCATCAAGCAGGAACCTCGGGAAGAACCATGTGTCCTGGGAGCCCAGGCAGTGAAGAGGGAGGCCAATGGGGAGCCAATAGGGGCACCAGGTACCAGCAACCACCTCCTGCTGGCAGGCCCACGCTCAGAGGCTGGGCATCTGCTCTTGCAGAAGCTTCTACGGGCAAAGAATGTGCAACTCGGCGCTGGGCGGGGGCCTGAGGGGCTTCGAACTGAGATCAACGGGCACATTGACAACAAGCTGGCAGGGCTGGAGCAGAAACTACAGGGTACCCCCAGCAACAAGGAGGTGAGTACTTGGATAGAATAGAGCAGACAAGGTGGGGCCTGAAGTGGTGGGCAGCAAGAGGGACCAGGTCTGAGAACAGGTGAGGGCCCTAGGGTTGAGGGCAGCAGCCTTCACAGGGCTTATCTGGCTTAGGATGCAGCAGCAAGGAAGCCTTTGACACCGAAGCCCAAGCGGGTACAGAAGGCAAGCGACAGGTTGGTGAGCTCCCGAAAGAAGCTACGGAAGGAGGACGGGGTCAGGGCCAACGAGGCCTTGCTGAAACAGCTGAAGCAGGTGACCCCCCCCACCCAGGAGCCATTCCCTTGGTCCCATCCCAGGATGAGGGGCAACGTGTCCCCCAGCTGTCCAGTGACCGAGGTACAAACGGTGGTTTCCAACTTTGTCATCTTACCCCTCCTAGGAGCTGTCCCTGCTGCCCCTGACGGAACCGACCATCACTGCCAATTTTAGCCTCTTTGCTCCCTTTGGCAGTGGCTGCTCAGTCAGTGGGCAGAGCCAGCTGAGGGGGGCCTTTGGGAGTGGAGCACTTTCCAGTGGCCCTGACTACTATTCCCAGCTGCTTACCAAGGTCAGAGAAATTGCAATACCTTTTGGGAATAATAAAGCACTTGGGGAGGTGGGGATGGGGGTGGAAGACCTGAGGAAATTGCTGATGTAGTGCAGGGCCAGGAGATTATATCAGTCTCCCTATGCCATCTTGCACACAACACCCACCCCACCCCCAGAATAACCTGAGTAACCCGCCGACACCACCCTCGTCGCTGCCCCCCACCCCACCCCCATCGGTGCAGCAGAAGATGGTGAATGGTGTCACTCCCTCTGAAGAGCTGGGGGAGCATCCCAAGGACACAGCCTCTGCCCGGGATACTGAAGGGGCACTGAGGGGTAAGTGAAGAGCCAATTTACTTTCCCCAGAGGGATTTGATGGCTTGGGTCCAAGCAGTGACTGTCCTGCCACCCAGTGTAAGAAATGTGTGTGTGTTCTGCCTGGGTGGGAAGGGCCTCTTCATGACTGACTTGTTGAGGGCAAGGATAGGCTTCTGGAGACTGGAGCAAAGACAATAAGAGAGGTGGGTGGCAGAGAATGAATGAGACTGTTTAGAAAGCACAGTCCAGCTTTTGTGGGTATGGAGCCATAATCCAACCTGGATTTAAACTCTGGTACCTGAGTTTATTTAGCTGAGTGATTTAACTGACTTGTGGGAGCTTTGGTTTCTTTCATATAAATTAAGTGTTATAATATTCATCTAAAGCTGGGTGTGGTGGCGCACACTTGTAATCTCAGTACTTGGGAGGCTGAGACAGGAGGATCGAAGGTTCACAGCCAGCCTCAGCAACTTAGTGAGACCTTGTTTCAAAATAAAAAATAGGGCTGGGAGCCGGGCGTGGTGGCGCACGCTTGTAATCCCAGCATTCGGGAGGCTGAGACCGGAGGATCCGGGTTCGCGGCCAGCTTCAGCTACCTAGTGAGGCACTCCGCAACCTAGTGAGACTCGGTTTCAAAATAAAAGAATAAAAAATAGGGCTGGGGGTATAGCTCGGATGTAGAATGCCTCTGAGTTCAATCCCCAGTACCACAAAAAAAAAAAAAAAAAAAAAAAAAAAAATAGGGCTGGGGTTATAGCTCAGAGGTAAAATGTTCCTGAGTTCAATCCCCAATATTGGGGGAAAAAAATCATCTAAATTATTAATTTTTTTTTTTTTTTTTTGCAGAAATGGGGATTGAACCCAGGGGCATTCTACCTCTGAGCTATACCCCTAATCCTGTTTTTTATTCTTTATTTTGAAACAGGGTCTCACTAAGTTGTGGAGGGCCTCACTAAGTAGCTAAGGCTGGCCGAGAACCTGGATCCTCGTCTCAGCCTCCCAAGTACTGGGATTACAAGCGTGTGCCACCACGCCTGATTCATTATTAAAAGAGTAAAACCAGGCATAGTGGTACATAGAAACCTATCTCCTGCTTTTTGGGGGAGGGGAGGTATTGGGGATTGAACTCAGGGACATCCTATCTCTGAGGTACACCTACAGTTCTTTTATTTTTTGTTTTGAAACAGGGTCTTATTAAATTACTGAGGCTGTCCTGGAACCTACAATCCTCCAGTCTGAGCCTCCCAGGTACTGGGATTACAGTCATGTGCCACGACACCCAGCACAAAACAGTATCTCAAAACAAAATTTAAACTTGGGCATGATTGTGTATGCCTGTAATCTCAGTACTTGGGAGGATGAGACAAGAGGATTGCAGGTTTTGGCCACCCCTAGCCACCTAGTGAGGCCCTTCTCATCTTAGTGAAACCCTGTTTCAGAATAGGAAATAAAACAGGTCTGGGATGTAGCTCAGAGGTAGAACACCCCGGGTTCAATTTCCAGTGACACACACACACACACACACACACACACACACACACACACACACAAAATGTTTAAAAAAAAAGGTAAGGAAGCTGGGTGTGGTGGAACGCGCTCGTAATCCCAGCATTTGGGAGGCTGAGGCCGGAGGATCCGGGTTCGCAGCCAGCCTCAGCTACTTAGTGAAGCACTCCGCAACTTAGTGAGACCCTGTTTCAAAATAAAGAATAAAAAATAGGGCTGGAGGTATAGCTCGGAGGTAGAATGCCCCTGAGTTCAATCCCCAGTACTGCAAAAAAAAAAAAAAAAGGTAAGGCATGGTGGTACACGCCTGTAGTCCTAGTACTTAGGAATCTGAGAAAAGAGGATTGCAACTTTGAGACTAACCTTAGCAATTTAACAAGATTCTTAGCAACTTAGGGAGAGCTTCTTTCAAAATAAAATAGGGCTAGGTGTCTTGGGGGTAGCTCAGAGGCTCAGAAGTATGATGCTCCTGGGTTCAATCCCCAGTACCAAAAAAAAAAAAAAAGAAAGAAAAATAGGGCTGGAGACTAGGTCAGTGACAATGTGCTTGCTTAGCACATACAAAGCCCTGAGTTTGATCCCCAGTGCCACAAAAAAAAAAAAAAAAAAAAAAGACTAAACAATGTACCTAAAGCTTGGCAGGATGTTGCAGGTCTATAATCCCAGTGCACGGAGGCTGAGACAGGAGGATCACAAGTTCAAGGCTAGAGCATGGTAACTTAGTGAGACTGTTTCTAAAAAAAAAAAACTGGAGCCGGGCATGGTGGTGCACACCTGTTATCTCAGTACTTGAGAGACTGAGACAGGAGGATCACAGGTTTGAAGCTAGCCTTAGCAACTTAGTGAAGCTCTCAGCAACCTAGCAAGACCTTGTTTCCAAATAAGAAATAAAATCAGGCTGAGGATGTAGCTTGGAGATAGAATGCATCTGGGTTCAATCCCCAATACTACCAGAAAAATAAAAATAAAAATAAAAATAAAGCTGAGCCGGACATGGTGGTGCACGCTTCTGATCCCAGTACTTGGAAGGCTGAGACCGGAAGATCTGGGTTTGAGGCCAGCCTCAGCTACTTAGTGAGGCCCTCTGCAACTTAGTGAAACCCTGTTTCAAGATAAAGACTGAAAATAGGGCTGAGGATGTAGCTCGGACGTAGAATGCCGCTGGGTTCAATCCCCAGTACTGAAAAAATAAATAAATAAATAAAGCTGGGCTAGGTGTGGTAGCACATGCCTATAATCAACCTCATGAAACCCTGTTTCAAAATAAAAAATAAAATAAGACTATGGATGTAGCTCAGAGGTAGAATGCTCCTAGGTTCAATCCCCAGTACCACACACACACAAAAAAAAGATTGGGTGCGGTGGTGTATACCTTTAATCCCAGTACTTAGGAGGCTGAGAAAGGAGGATGAAAGGTTCAAGGACAGACTTAGCAATTTAGAGAGATCCTCAGCAACCTAGCAAGACCCTATTTCAAATTTTAAAACGGCTGGGACACCTATAATCCAAGTACTTGGGTGGCTGAGACAGAATCCAGGTTTAAGAATAGCAGCCGGGCATGGTGGCGCACGCTTGTAATCCCAGCATTCAGGAGGCTGAGACCGGAGGATCCGGGTTTGCGACCAGCCTCAGCTACCTAGTGAGGCACTCCGCAACTTAGTGAGACTCGGTTTCAAAATAAAGAATAAAAAATAGGGCTGGGGGTGTAGCTCGGAGGTAGAATGCCCCTGAGTTCAATCCCCAGTACCGCAAAAAAAAAAAAAAAAAAAAGAATAGCCATAACAATGTAGCAAGACTGTTTGGAAACAAAAAATTAGCCAGGCATGGTGGTACACACTTGTAATCTCAGTACTGGGGAAGCTGAGACCGGAGGATCGCAGGTTCACAGCCAGCTCAACTACCTAGTGAGGCCCTTCACAACTTAGACCCTGTTTCAAAATAAAGAACAAAATATAGGGCTGGGAGTATAGCTCAGAAGTATGAATGCTCCTGGGTTCAATCCCCAGTATAAACAAACAAATAAATAAATAAATATTAAGTTAGGCATGATAGTACACCCTTGTAATCCCAGTACTTGAGAGACTGAGACAGGAGGATCACAGGTTTTAAGCTAGCCTTAGCAACTTAGTGAAGCTCTCAGCAACCTAATGGGACCCTGTTTCCAAATAAGAAATAAAATCGGGCTGGGGGGTATAGAATGCCTCTGGGTTCAATCCCTCCCCTCCCCTCAGAAAAAAGGGCTGGGGTATACCTCCGAGATAGAATACCCCTGGGTTCAATTTCTAGTATAAAACATACACACATTCACACACACACACACACACACACACACACACACACACACACCAGCTAGGGGTGTAACTTGGAGGTAGAATGCCCCTGGGTTCAATTTTCAGTACTCCCATCCAAATAAAAAAAGGGCTAGGAAGCCGGGCGTGGTGGCTCACGCTTGTAATCCCAGCATTCGGGAGGCTGAGACCGGAGGATCCGGGTTCGCGGCCAGCCTCAGCTACATAGTGAGGCACTCCGCGACTTAGTGAGACTCGGTTTCAAAATAAAGAATAAAAAATAGGGCTGGGGGTATAGCTTGGGGGTAGAATGCCCCTGAGTTCAACCCCCAG